>APFE030848954.1:0-16936 GCA_000404065.3 Pinus taeda | reverse complement strand
TACAACCCATTGATCTGACCCAGCATCATCCTCCTAGCATGAAAGCCCTTCTTCACCTCATGAAAAGCTTAGATCACCAAACACTATGATGTTCCACCAAGAAACCAACAACAATTCCTTACAAAATACAAGATTCTAGCCTCTGGATCTCCAGGATGAGGGATCCATATATAGATGTTTGCAGGGGGGTGAGTCAACTTTTTGGATTTTGATTAGTGTCTTCTCTCTGATAATTCTTGGTTCCACTTGGAGATTCATGATCTCTTACTCATCCCTGGGTGAATTTAGAGAGGCAAGTGTCACAGGAGAAGTTTCTAGAAGATTCCATGATCATCCACCTTGAAAAATATCTCTGCCATTTGTCTACTCTCACCCATCGTACCCTATAGAAGGGCTTTCAAGTATGCATCGTACTTTTTGCACTGGGTAGGTGAGATGCATCGCACCCTTAGCACTGAGCAGTCTGTATGGTCCAGTTTTGACTAGTTTTGAGTAGTTTTCCATGGAGAACTTCTGGGAGATGATGTAATCAGCTAAACTTGTTCTTTAGGGTATGAGACAACACTTTTAGGGACTCAGAATTCCTTGGTTTATGGACATATATGATTTGGGTTACAGTGCCCAAATATGTCTATAACAGGGTGGAAGTCATGTGCTTGATCTTATGATGTGTGAGCAGGTCTTCAATCAAGTTTGAAGTGAATTGACTGCCTTGGTCTATGACAAACTCTCTCGGATACCCAAACTTGTAGAATATGTTTTCCCTAAAAAACTCAGCTACTTTTTCCTCTGTTGCTTCTTTGATTGCTTTTGTCTCTGCCCACTTTGTCAGGTAGTCGGTGCACACAGTGATGTATTGTTTTTGCTTTGAAGGGGGGTTGACATGCTCCACAAAGTCCATGCCTCACTTCTCAAATGGCTCAAAGGTCACTTGAGGTTGCATGGGAATTTCATCCATTGGAGTGGGTTTCCCCATCCTCTGACATTGATCACACTAGCTCGTGTATCTCCTCACATCATGATGAAGAGTGGGCCAGTAGTAACTTGCTTGCAATATCTTGAAGGTAGTTCTTTTTGCTGCAAAATGACCTCCACAAGGTCCGTCATGACAAGTCAGGAGGATGTCAAAGACTTCTTCCTCCCTAACACATCTTCTCAAGATCTGTTCTGGGCCATGTTTGAAGAGATTTCCTCCAATCCAGGTGAAAGGGGCGCTTTTCCTTACTATTTTTCTCTTCTCCTTTGAGGATAGGTGTGGTGGGAACTGCGTTGAAACCAAGTAGTTTGCTATATCAACAAACCATGGAGAGAGTACTGATATGGAAAATGGGTGTTCATCTGGCGTTTGGTCATCCACCATTCCTTCTTCACCTATACGCAAATTTCCTCTAGACAAAAAGTTAGCAACAACATTCTCTTTACCAGGCATATCAATAATAGTCAGATCAAACTACTGCAGTAAAAGAAACCATCTAATAATGTGAGCATTTACATTTGGTTTGTTCATTAGATATCTAATTGTAGCATGATCAGTGTGCACAAAGGTTTGATAGCCTGTGATATAATGTCTAAATTTGTTTAAGGAATGCACGACAGCTAGGAGTTCCTTCTCAATCATTGTATAGTTTAACTCTGCCTTTGACAAGTTTTTGCTTATAAGGTATGTGGCATAAGGTAACTTTTCATCAATTTTTCCTAAGGTTGTTCCCATTTCTTTGTTCAAGGCATCTTTGTGAATTTGAAAGGGTAGGGCCCAATTTGGGCCTCTGAGAATTGGGGCAATCACTAGCTTGCTCTTTAAGGTATCTAGGGCTTCTTGACAATTTTCTGACCATATGAACTCAACATATTTTCCTAGGAGGCCAAACAAAGGAGAGGCTAACTTGCTGAAGTCTTTAATGAATCTCATGTAATATCCATCTAAGCCTAGGAAGCTTCTGACATATCTCACCTTTTGAGGAGGTGGGACCCTTTGGATGATGGCAATTGTTTTGGGGTCCACTTGCAGTCCTTGTTGAGATATTGCATGACCTAGCACAGTCCCTTCAGTCATGAAAAATTCACATTTTTTCGGATTGAGGGATAGGTTCATCTCAATACACTTATCTAGAACTTTTCCTAGGTTAGATAAAGCTTCCTGAAAGTCAGAGCCATAAGGAGTAAAATCATCCATGTATATTTCTACTGCATCATGAACCAGTTCAGAAAATATACTCAATACCTATCTTTGAAAAGTGGCTAGAGCGTTGCACAAACCAAAAGGAAGGACCCATTATGCCAAGGTACCCAAAGGACAAGTGAAAGTGGTCTTGTCTTGGTCTTCCGGGCTGATTTGAATCTAATCGTACCCTCTAAACCCATCTAGGAAGGAGAAAAACTTTTTCCCTGCCAGACTATCTAACACTTGATCTATGAAAGGTAAAGGAAAATGGTCCTCTTTAGTGGCTTTTTTCAATTCCCGATAGTCAACACAGATTCTCCACTTACCATTTTTCTTTTGCACTAGCACCAAAGGAGAGACCCATTCACTGTAAGAGATGGGATAGAAGAACCCTGCATCAAGCAATTTCTACATTTCTTCCTTAACAATATCTTTAAGTGTTGGGTTCATCCTCCTTCGAGGTTGCCTAACTGGCTTGCAATATTCCTTGATGTATATATGATGAGTACATACTGAAGGGTGCACTCCCTTCATCTCCTTATAACTCCAGGTGAAGGCATCTAGATGTTTTCTCAGTATGCTGCATAGCTCCTTCTCCTGGGAAGTAGATAGGGATGGATTGATTTTCAATGTTATTTCTGGGCCGAACTCTATAATTTTTAACACAGAGAGAGGTGGGATCGGCCACACAGAGATCATTTGAGGGGTTGTTTTTGGTTTCTCTTACTATTTATTCTAATGGTGATACACTGGGAGGTGGATTCTGAATAAAATTTTCAATCATATCATCCTCATCTTGCGGTTCCCCCCCATGGTGATTTCTAATGCACAAAGTGGTGCAGAATAAACTTCATCCTCATCCTCCTCCTCCAACTAGAGAGGTAAATCATGTTATAGCAAAGGTTGGGCAGGAGGATATAGGATTAACTGCTTGGACATGTGCCCATTATTTATGGTCATGTTCCCAGCTTGGTAGCTAATGTAGGCATTGTCTATAGCCAACTAGGGTCTTCCTAGAATGATAGGATACCCAGTGAGATTTGCCTTTGGCTGTAGAACTAAGAAATCAACATGGTACTCCCAAGAATCAATGGAGACCATCACATCTTCCACAATCCCCTTAGGGGTCACTGTGGAGCGGTCTGCTAGTTGCAGCACTTTCATGGTCTTCCTCAAGGAGCCTTGGAGGTTAAGTTTGAGCATTGTGTCCTTTTCCATCACATTAATGGCAGCTCCTAGATCAATCAAGGTATGTGGGACCATTGTGCCATTGATGTGGACATTAACTGCTGGGCTTCCAGGGTCCAGATATTTTGGACAGATTATCTGCCCCAACATCAGGTCGGATAGTTGTCCTATGACATTGATGGTTGGGGCATCTCTCTTGCACCTTCTTGGATGCCTAAAGCACTTCTCTTTCATCAACCTATTGTAGATAGGCACATATTTTATGGCTTGGAGAAGTGGTATCTTCACACATAAATGTTTCAATTCTCCCAGGAGTTCAGTCTCTTCTGGGGTAGGCTGGATTGTCATGGATAGTCTCTTAAGAAAGGGTGGACTTGCTTTAGGTTCACTTTCCTCTTTATCTTCCTCAACCTTCCTGGGTGGAGGTTGGTTATCTGGGAGAACTTTCCCGGAACGCAAGTTAATTTCTTGAATATCCACAACATAAGTTGGGCATGATGGTTCCCCACTATACACTTGCTGAGATTTTTTGTTGTTCGGGTTCAGATTTGGCTAGGTAGGCATTTGGGGTTGCCTTGGTGGAGCAGAAGGTAATGGTTGTGGTTGGGCATGTGGTGGAGGCAAAAGAGTAGGAAGAGAGTTGTATTGGGGCCTCCACCCTTGATGAGATGCATTCCACTGAGGTTGTGGCTGAGCATAGGATTGAAATGAATGGGTGGCTAGTTGCGCATGATATTGAGATGTGAAAGACCAAAGAGGAGGCGTGGAGCAAGAAGGATGAGTAGGGGGCACCAAGAAGGTATGGAGGTGATTTGGTTGGGGTTGTAGTATGCCTGAGATGTCCCTGGCATCCCCTGTTGTTATGGTCTAGGTCCATGCGGCCTCTTTTGGTTTATGTAATAGATTTGTTCGGTGACTCCTTTGGCCCCTTATATAGCTTTAAGTCTGGGCAAGGAAGGGCACTTATCTATAGAATGATCTTCTTAACAGACTGAACAAACCTCTATAGAGTTCACTAGGCATTCATTCCTAGGATGCCTCCTGGTGCATCTAGGGGAAAAAATGACCAAAGCCCTCTCTACTTCCTCTTGTTTTATTTTGATATGTAAGGTATCCATTTGCATGGCAAGAGTCTACAACATCTCACTCTTGAAGTCTTCCAGCATGGTTCCAATTTCACCTTTAACGGTTGAACTAGAAGAAGAGGTACTGGCTATGGGTTGACTTCCCCTACCTTTCTTTCTGGCTGCTCTAGAATGGTTTCTAAAAATAGTCTTTATGTCTTCATAGGATAGTTGGTAGATGTCTCCCCTAGCTAGTAGATGGAGGGTTTCTAAAAGATCTTCCTGAATTCCCCTGAGCAGGACCAACTTCAGAGACTCAGGGTCGAGTGTACACCCGACCCTTTTGTAACCGAGTTGGAACCTCTCTTCATAGTCTTCTAGGGTCTCATCACTTCCTATGGTCATTCAGAAGATTTCTTCTTTAGTATCTTTTGAACTACAATATCAATACTTGTTGTTAAAGGCCTGCTGCATTTGCCCAAGTTGTGATGTTATTGCCATGTAATCCCATGAACCAGTGCAGTGTTGTGTCCTTGAGAGTAGAAGGGAACAATTTCAACTTTTGCTCGTCTTCTACATAGTTATAAGTTTGACAGATGACAGCAAACTCGAATAAGAAGGTGTCAAGATCTTCTGTAGTCAGACCATGGAAGTGAGGTAAGGCTGAAGACTTATATTCTTCATTTTGGTGTCCCCATTGGTCTCTCGAATGGGGAAGGTACCCTATATTCTTTCTCCATTTCCCCTAGCATTTTTGTTTTCAGCCATTGGCTCCAGAGGAATGTTTTCTTCTTCTTCTTCCCCTATAGATTCTTAGAATATGTTTGGTTGTTCACCTAAGGGTTCTTCTTGATTGCAGCCACTAAAGAAGAGAGAAGGTTGGTTGTGTGAAGTAGTGGGGGTGTTGGGCGAAAATTTTCTTGAGTTATCTCTAATCCTACGAGGCATGAAAGGAAATATTTTTGGTTGGCTTTTTTGTTTCTTTTTCCCCACACTGAAAGTACCTGCAAAAACTAAAATTGTGATTGAACAAAACAAATTGCTGAGAATAGAAAGGCCATACCCTCCTAACTTTCCTATACCGAAAAATGGAATGTTACTACACGCACTTACTGTACGGAGCACACGTTCCTACCTCGATCAAAACATGATGAAATGAACTTGCTGAATGGAAATTTTTGGAATTGAAAAGGAAAGCAAGGAAATGCAGAACTGAAAGAAAATAAATGACTAGTCTACTTTTGTCGAAATAACTATTAGCAGAATGTTGCAATAAGAAATAGAAGAAAGAAGTAATCACAGAATACTCTGACACTTCCCTGGCAACGATGCAAAAAAGTGGTGAGTGCTATTATTGCTGCATCACTCTTGGGCTGCCAACTTTACTTTTACCAACCCGGTAGCTCATAACAAACTTGAAAGTGTCGGTGCTATATGCACAAGTACGAGTTATCACTGCAGGTTGTCACTTGGTCAACCAACGCAAGATCACTAGGAGCTCAAGCCAAATTCTATAGATTTCAGAAGAAGCTCTATGTATGATGAAAGTTAAGAAAGATTACTCTATCGATGTTATTCTAACTGCAGAAAGGAGAAAGATTGGAATGTAAAGCAACTTAGTAAACCCTAATTAACAAGCTAATTCTACTTTTGCCAAAAACACTATGAAAACCATGAAAGAAATGCCATTACCTACTCAAGGAAGTAAACAACATCTAACCATGCTATTTCTAGAAGTAAATACACAAAAACATATTTTTGGGTTTTTATGTGTTTTCATGTGTTTTTATGTGAATTTAACATGCATCTAATTTATTTTGTGTGAGTGTGGCAGCGAACAGGTGGTGTTAGAGGGCGGTTTTGGAGCTTGGGAGGATATAGGACGGTGTGGATGGGTCCTAGGAGGTCTTAGGTGGCCTTTTGGAGGCTTTTCTCACACTCAGCCTTCAAAAGAAAGCATACAGGAAAAACTACAGGAGGACACAGGGAAACTACAGGAGGAAAGCAGGGAAACTATAGGAGGCGTACAAGAGGAGGCCGAGAGAAATTTTTGTTGTTTTGAGGGTGTGAGAGTGGGTGGAAAAGGTGGATGAAGGTTGGAATGAGGTGTTAGGGCACCTAAGGTCTGTCATGAATCACCAAGAGAGAGAAAGATGATTAGGTTTTCTCAAGGAGAGATGAAGAAGTTCTATGTAAAATGCAGGAAACTAGGGCAGAATTGAGGTGAGGTTTGGGAGACCTATAGGGCATGGATCAGTTGGAGGGTGTGATTGCTGGTAATCTGGCCTACTACCGGAAGAGATCTACTGCATAGAAACGGACAATCAACCAAGAAAATCAAGCAACCAATGAAATAAGTGCATCCTAGGAGAAATAGAGT
Organism: Pinus taeda; assembly: GCA_000404065.3. Classification (NCBI taxonomy): domain Eukaryota; kingdom Viridiplantae; phylum Streptophyta; class Pinopsida; order Pinales; family Pinaceae; genus Pinus; species Pinus taeda. The sequence goes on along the minus strand of APFE030848954.1, from coordinate 10,143 downwards.
TTTGCATTGAAATGGCCTAAACTATGATGTTTAAAAGGAAATGCTAGGAAATGTTGTAAGAAAGGGAAGCATGCAAAAGAAATATTGTAAATTAGGAAGTGAACATGATAAAGAAGATATAAAGAAAAGAAAAACTGGACTATCAACCTACTAGAGAGCTGCAAACACTAGAGGTCCTAGGAATGAGGAAAATTTGTGTTTTTGGGGCAGCAAGAGAGTCTTTGCCTCAAATCATGGTCTCAGAGGGAAGAAGAGAGGCCAAGGAAATGTTTCTAGCCTTTTGAATCTTCTTTGATCACTACTTAACCTGCTACAGAAAGCAAAAATGGAAGCAAACTACTAAATCATCAAAAGCAACCTATTCTTAACCATAAGAGAAATAAATCTAACAACAAATTAATATACCAATCGAAGTAAAGCATACAAATACAAGTAAAGAGAAGCTTGGTTGCTTGGATTGGGCCCTAACCCAAGAGTTTCATCCCTCTGAGGTAACTCCGTGCTATCTCAAAAAGGATTCCATCTTCATTATCAAGAAATTAGCAAGATTACATAAAACTGTCACAAAATAGTAAGCTCGAAATTTGAGCAGAATTTACACAAGAAAAAAGTCGACCCTAGTGAGGCCCTAGGCCTCTCTACTTAAACATCGCAAGCTGCCAATAGCTTCTTTAAAATTAGGGAGGCTTGGCTCCCAAAACTTGAGATAACTCTCAATCATCTTCCACTTGCACGACTACCTTCTAGTGCATGATTCTGCTGCTTGTACTCCTAGCCGAATGAAGGGGAATTCGAAGTGAGGAGAAATACATGAGGGGGATTCCCTCCTATAAGTCCTCTCCTCTATCTGCTTCGAGTTATTGCTACAGTTTGACCATTAAATCCTTGACTTTGACCTCAAAATCCATCAATAATCTGCATTAAATACATGTTAGACCACATGGCATAATAAGTAACTCAACTCACCCTATAAGCATAAATATAAACAGAAAATCATACAATAAGCTAAGAGAATGGTTGAATTTACTAGGTTAGTAGGTAAAATGAGCCCATATAATTACCCATTTATGAACCTCATCATATCTTTTGGTACTTGACAATGGTTGTACATAAATTTCTCAATGATAACATTGTGGATGTTGGCTTGGTTATCTATTATGATTGTGATAATTGATGTGACAAATATTCTCATGACAATGACATATTAACCGCGATGTTTGTAATGTTCATTAGTTACATGTGAACAAGTGCATGTTGTGCAATAACTTGATTTGATTTTGATTGAGTAGAGGCAGGATTGTGTAGGTACTAGATTGAGTAGTATTGAGTAGTGAAGTTGCTAGGATTTGATAGTAATATACTTACCGAGTAGAGTAGTAGAATCTTCATTAAAATTTTCTTATATTGATTCAAAGCACAGGGGGATCCAGTGTGAAAATTGAAAAATGTGGTCTGCCAACTCTTCAGGGTGGTAGGGTGGTGAAAGGCAGGTGATTGGAGTTATCTTCAGGTTGGAGCTTGAGAACACTTTAGGTGGTAGGGTGGTGCTAGGGCGAGTTGTATCATGCATGGGCCATTGGAGTGTTTGTCCAGTTGTAGTACAAAGGGTGTTGGGGCATCCTTTAGGTTGGAGCTTGAGATCTAGGGCATTGGAACATCCTCCTAGTTGCAATTGGTAAACAAGGTGTTGGAGCATTCTACAGGTTGGAGCCTCCTTTAGTTGGAGCCAAAAACTTGATGTAATTATTTTGAAGACAAATGTTTAGAAGCATTTTGTGGTTTTTCTCCTAGAAGGGTTTCCACCTAAAAGTATATGTGTCCACCGTCTTGATTTTTTCACATTATTGAATGGTGTTGTTTATTATCGATGATTTTTTATAATATCTAATGCTAATAACATTTAATGCTATGTGAAGTTAAAAATAATACTAATTGGTTAAACATAATACTAATTGATAAGAAATATTGATTCAACCCACTCTTAGTATTTCCAAAAATTAGTATCAAAGCAAGTTCCTTAAGTAACAACTTTATAGTTGGAAGGCAGAGATGTGGAAGTCAAAGAAGAAAGCTTACAGGCATTCAACAAAAGTTATAGGTATTGAAATGATTTCAGATCCTATTATCGCTAACATTGAAAATGATACAGGGAGGAAGCTTCTAAATAATAAGATGAAGAGATGAACGAGATCAAATTTCAAAACGAAATTGTTAGAGTTATAAAGAAGTTTCAGTTTGAAAAAGAAAACATCAAACTTCTAAAAGATGAATTGAAAATAGCAAAAGGACATGCTAGAAGCCTTAATAAGAAGAATGAAGATCAAAGGAAATCATCAAAGACCTTAGAGTGCAGCTGGAAGAAGCCAGAAAAGTTGAAGAGTCACTAAGAAGAGAACTTGAAGAAAGTAACAAAGAATGGAAGAAAAAAAAGAAGCAAAATCTCACACTCAAGGAAGAAGTTGTTGTATTGAAGCTCTAGGTGCAGGAAGTAGAAAAGAAAGACAAAGATTTGATAAGCCATCAAAAGGAACATGGTAAAGGTTACATATCTGAAGTTGATTAAAATAAAAGAGAAATGGATACCGTTGTTGCAGAAATAGATAGGATCAGGAAGGAAAATGAAATGAAGAAGGAATAGATACAAGTTCTTAATAGAGAAGCAAAAAGGTCACTCTTCCAAAGCTACAAATAGAGGAAGAACAAAGAAGAAGACAAATCTTGAAAATTTGGTTTCAAGAAAACCTTGCTCAAAATCAAGAAACGTTTGACGCAATTCTTAATGAAATCAACATGTTCAAGGATTGGAAAAGAGAACATTTGCAGGTGATTGACAAGAAATATCAAGAATTGGCTTAGTTGAAGATGAAGGAAGAAGAAGCAGGTAAAGATCCATGTGACAAAGGCATAAGCTCCAAGACTTTGCAAAAAAAGATTGATGAGAAGATTAATCCAAGTGAAGGACCGAATAAGATTAAAAATGTCATGTCTCCAAGGAATAATGTTGAGGCAATCAAGGAAAAAGGAAAGAAAAATATTGCACCACCACCTTCGAAGAACAATGAATACAAAAGACCATCTAGACAAGATAACTCATCCAGGTATGCTAATTCATTCAATGGTTATTATTTTTCATGTACTAACCGTGAACATATGTCTATGGATTATAAAGTTTTGACAGGTACAATTATTGAGGGTATTATCAAAACCCAAGAAGCAGGCTTTCAGGATCACATGACAGGTTTCACGATGGATTTTTAGTAGAAAGTACATTTGAGCTAGGCCAAACATTGAATGTTTCAAATGCCATAACTATGTCCATATAGCTTAGATTTTAGACACAAGATGGAATATTCCATGAATGACAACCCCAACTTTGAATGTTACAAATGTCGTAACTATGTGCACATAGCTTGAGATTGCAGATACAAGATGGAATCAACCATGAATGACAAACTTAACATCAGATACAAGGATGTATGGAGAGGAAACAGGTACAAGAAGAGTAAGAAGATAATAAAGTATCAATAGTCTTTCTTTCAGGTTTCGTAAAGGCAAAAAGTCATGATGAATCAATAGGTACATTGGAGGATAACAAGGTTCAGTATGATCGAACCGAAGATATGGGTGATACATTATTTTGAAGAATCCAATATAATGACTCCATAAATATTGAAGAGGGCAATTCTAAGTAGAAATAGTTTCACATTTAAATACCAATCATTGATAGATTGATAGTTGGCAGATATGAAGAAGTGTCATGGATAGTTTCAGTGAAATAGCAGTTATGGTAGGAAAAGATTATCCATGTTGACAAGTAGAGTCAAAAGTGGCAATCCATATGAAGCATAACATGACAGGTGGAGACAATTTGCTGCAACAAGTATTGAGGAAAGCATTTTGAAGAATGATAGATACTTTGCAGGAAGACAAAGGAAGGCTTGTCTTTAGGGGGGGCATAATTAGATTACAGGTCCATAGGAGGCAACAAGATTGTTAGGAAAAGTGGCCCTTTGCCATTGATGTCAAATGGGGATATAAATCAAGAGAATGAGATCGATGCATGAAGTTAGGGGAAGTTGTACTTGCTGAAGGAGTATGTGTGTTGTCATCAATGACAAAGGGGGAGATTGTTGAATGATGTTATCATTAATTTCAACCTTGGGGTTTGAATTTGAATAGATACCATTCATTGATGTCAATGAACGCTCTTCATATTTGTCTGAATTACATCAAGTTGGAGCTCCACTATTGGATGGTTGAAAAACATAGTTCTAGGGTTTGGGTTCTTTAGACTAAGGAGGTACCCTGAACTTGTTCAAAGTTTCTGAAATGAAAAATCATTAAGTTTACCTTGTATTTCCTCATCACTGGATTATCCTCATGAATATGTTTCTAGTGGTATGTGGCATGCCCCGAGAGGCCTCCTAGTTTTAGAGATATTCACGTTCGAAGTTGAAGAACCCGATCAATGGATAAAAACCCCAGGCATGGCACCTCATCATTGAATTAAGGGCTTAAAATATAGATCAACCATTATGTGAAGGGTATAAAATTAGTTTTTCATCTACAAGAAACTCATCAAAACAAAATTCCAAACCCCAACTCCATAAGGGCACCCCCTCTTTCACCTAGTCAAAAGGTCAAATTGTGACAAGGGCTTAAAATTCCAAATCTTAAGAATTTATTTTTTTTCTAAAGGTCATTAAGGCAATAAAGCTAAATAGGCTCCTCTCCAAAATTAAAATAATATATTACCCAATTGTGAAGACATGACAAGGTTTTACAAAGTTATCTTAATCAAATGAAGTTGGGGCTTTTAAGATTAATAAGCAGATTAAAATTCTAAATTCTAAAATATCTCACCAACAAATCCTCCAAACGTTTCTATTTGGAATCCCCCCTCCTACTCACAAATAAAACTATAAAAAGATACCTAATGCACCCTCAAAACGATGACATTTTTCAATGACTTATCTTGTTTTTCTCGGCTCTGGAATTCAGTCCTTGAGGAGATAACAACGAAATTAGAAGGTAGGGTTTGGGTATTTTGTTTTTACCTTGGTTTGGGGATCTGTTTGGGATTTTTTTATTACATGGATTCATTTGTATACTTCTTACCGTCAACCCTCATTAGGAACACATCTTATAGGTATGAACCATCTTCAAGTCTCATCATTTCAGACCTCGGAATCTCAAAAAGATATGTGGACTATTGCTTGAAAGGACCTCTGATCAACTCGATGGTACCTCGATAAAATTCTAAACAAGTGCAGATTAACTTATAACAAACCTAAATCAAAATTTTCAAACCAAATATAGACCTATATTAATGCACAAAATAATGTCTTGACCACTAGGCCATTCGACCCTCCTTGAGGAAGATTTAGGGTCGGTTAAAGGTGTATTATCTCCTAAATCTATAGTACAGTGACCTAGAGACAATTGTTGATATCATTTTATTTTATTGTGACACAAAATAGTGACATTTATAAGGATTGAGCAGTTGATGAATTTTGAGAAGGTTTGCAACTTGTGACACAATAGGCTTGAGCTTAGTCACTGAAGTTTAAGTCATAGTGATTCTAACCTCCTTCAACACAGTGCAGTTATAATCATATTTGCATTAGTAAAAGAGTTATCTAGGGTTTGAGTAGTGGTATATACAACTTCCTTGTCACAACTATCTCAATATAAATTAGTGTGACCTAAGGTTTGCAATATTGTGACATAACCTTATTCTTATATTTGGTAATGACCCTTAATTATACATTGAACCTTGAAGTTGAGAAGTTTGACAATTCAATACACATTGTGACACAATTCTAAAGCAATGGATATCTGAATGGTTGGCTCATTAAGTATTCTGAAATGGCACAATGATACCTCAAAGAATAACTTCAATGATCAAATGCACCAAGGCAATCATTGACTCTCAATTTCTTTGAGTATAACAGTAACACTGTTTGCAAGTAACATTTGATTGATATATGAGATTGATATTTTATTAACTACATAATGTACATTGCAACAATATATCAAAACTTTGATAAGGCCAACTTGAAGCCTCAGTCATATAACTAAATTTAAGCATTGGTCATTATGAGGTATGTAGAATTGACTGAATTTTAAATGAAACCAATTTATTTATGTGAAGACTCTAGAAGTAAGAATTGAGACAACAACAATTGAATCAAGGTATTATTATAATACTTCAATTTTTAATTGGGAGACCATTACCTACAGCAAGGACTATTACTCATCACATTCACTACATCTCATAGCAATAAAAAATTGGTATTTGGTTATCATAAAGGCATTTTTTGCAGCATCACGTAACAATCAGAGTCTAACCTTGACTTTACCATGTGATAAACTACAATGATAAGGCATGACAATATACATGATGATGTCTGATCAAGTACTCTCTACAACAACTAGTAACTTGAGAGTCTTGACATGACAATGATGACTATAATTATAATGTGATAGTGACCTTAGACAATGCATAATTATTGTGGGTGTTTGTGAAAATGATCTACATGAGAGTGCACTTGGACTTTGATAGTATCTTTTGGTACTTGACAGTGGTTCTTGTACATGATAGTTTCTCAATGATAACAATGTGGATGTCGGTTTGATTATTGTAGGTTTTAACCCCGTACAAAAATTACCTACATACGAAATCTAAAACACAGAAAATAAACAATGCAAGCGCATAACACATAAAACACATATACATAGAGATTTCCCCTGGACCCCAAAATCGGGACTACCAGCTTGATTTTTCATTATGTTCCTTTCAATGTTACAATACATATTTATACATGTTGAAGCATCCAATACCATGGACCAAAAACCATCACGTCCAAAACCATGGACCGAAAAACATCGCATCCAAAACCATGCGCAAAACCATAGGTAGGTCCGCCCAACCTAATATAGGGTCCAAAAAAAATTTCCCCAGGGCGCTGCCCCCGAACCCGTAGAGTGGGGCTACCCACCCCGCTCAAACCCCCTGGATAGGGGGGGCTACCACCCCCCCTGTGACCCCCCGCTGCATAATCAGTGCAACAAAGGGGGGGCTCCACCCCCCTCTAACCCCCTATTTCACTACGTGGGCTAGTCATGGAAATAATATAACACAACCCAACATTCTCCCACTTGTTGTTTTCTTTCCACAGGGAGTCACAGGAGAGCTTTGTCATTTATCCAGCCCTACAATGCCCATTGTTTCTCTACACCAAGATAACTTATCAGAGCTCACAAATTTTGTCAATGCAACTGCAATATTCTTCGAAGTGTCCACCTTTATTAGCAACACCTTTTTGTCTTCTATCATATCCCTCACAGAGTGATACTGAACATCAATGTGTTTTGTCTTTGAATGATAAACACGGTTATTTACCAAGAAAATTGCACTTTGGCTATCACAATCTATCCTTATAGCTCCCTGTACTAACCCCATACTTGAACACAATCTCTGCACCCAAACTGCTTCCTTGCTTGCATGAGTGGCTGCCATGTATTCTGCCTTTGTAGTTGATAGTGCCACTACAGATTGTTTCTTACTCATCCAACTGACTGCACCTCCAAATAGGTTAAACACATACCCACTTGTAGATCTTCTCTGATCTATATCTCCAGCCCAGTCTGCATCAACAAAGCCACGGATATCCAACAAAAACTTTATCCAATCCTAGTCTTCCTTGGTAGCACAAACCATAATCACTAGTGCCATGCAAATACCTAAAAACCCGCTTCACTGTTGTCCAATTATTCTTTCTTAGTTATGACATAAACCTGCTCAATACCGTTGAAAATAGCAACAAGAAATGCTAAAAATAGAAGTGCTAAAATAGCACTGCTATAAATAGCATTTCGGGATACCTTCCAATTTTAGTTAGTCCCTGAACTAAAATTGAGAAGTAAAATTCGAATTTGATCTTAGCAGCTATTTGTAAAACAATTAATTAATTCATATTGAGTTAATTAGTTGTAGGAAATCAAACATGAAGTCTATGTGAAGACATGCAACAGTTTCTCCATTGATTGAGGAATTTATCCCTTAATTAAAGGAGATCGGGATGAGTTTTACTTTGAGTGTAATTAGTTAGCTCAGTTATCTGAGTTAAGTCCAATTAGATTAGTTCCAACAGTTTGTGGAACTGATTGTGAGTTCAGTTAGTTAATGCATGCATGCATGTAACTGCTGCACTTCAGATAACTGAATATTCTCTCATAAATAACTCATGCATGTCAGTTCAGTCAGAGACCCAATTGAGATCAGGTGATGGGACAGTGTACTATCAGTTGAAGTAATATTCCATGGAGGATATCTCTTTCATGCAGAAGGAATTCATTCCTTGGAGATTGCACAGTTACTTTTGAGTTTGATGGTTGTGTGATGAGGCCAATACTCACTGGTGGTAGCGTTGGACCCCAAGAGAAACTGCATAAGGAAATAGGAGGCTTGGAGGGCTGAGTGAAGGCATATGTTGTGTCTATTTAGTCTGTGAGTTGTGTTGTTCGATTGTGCTGAGAGTTGGATGGCTTGTGAGCTGAAGCTTTGTGTAATCTAAACATATTTCCACTTGTATGATATTACAGAGATCAGGGTTTTAGGCTGAGGCTTTCCCCAGAGTATTCTTTTGTGTTCATGTGTGATTGCTTTCTCATTCTCAGTTATATGTGTTCTATTTGATCTTGCACATATTCAATTAAGCTTCCGCAAAGTTTGTTGTAGAAGTAGATCTTGTATTTTACTATTGCATAATCTATTGATCTATAGTGGGAAATTCTACAAACACTCCCATTGCATGTGCAATGTCTGGTCTAGTATAGAACATTCCATACATCAGGCTACTGTCTACACTTGCATATGGAACATGGGACATGTCCTCTCCCTCTTCTTGTGTCTTAGGACACTGTTCAGCATATAACTTCACACCTACAAGAATAGGAACCTTCACCGATTTACTATCCTACATATTAAACCTCTACAGTATTGTCTCGACATACTTCCTCTAGTTTAAACAGAGCTTCCTCTTTGCCCAATCTCTTTTAAATTCCATGCCCAAAATATAGTTTGCAGCACCAAGATCTTTCATGTCGAATTTGGAGGACAATTGGGTCTTCAAATCCTGGATAATTTCTCTGTCATTTCCAATCAGCAACATATCATCCACATACAAGATCAGATAAATAACACGGTCACCAATTAATTTAAAATACACACAGTGATCTGCTTTGCTTCTGGTGAAGCCAAGTCCCCATAAATGTATCAAATTTCTAATACCACATCCTTGGTGACTGTTTTAACCCATACAAAGACTTATTTAACTTGCATACCAGTTCTTTCTTACCCTTCACCACAAAGCCTTCAGTTTGATTCATGTAGATCTCCTCTTCTAGATCCCCATGAAGAAATGTTTCCTTCACATCCATCTATTCTACCTCAAAAACAAAAGCAGTAGAAACAGATAAAAGTAATATAATAGAAGCTACCTTGGCAATAGGAGAAAAAATATCACTAAAATCAATTACTAGCACCTGGGAATAACCTTTTGCTACCAACCGAGCTTTGTATTTCTCCACCTTTCCTTTTTCATTTGTCTTATTCTTGAACACCCATTTGCTACCAATGGGTTTCCTTCCAGCCGGCAACTCCACTAGATCCCAAGCCTCATTTTTGTGCAAAGATGCCATTTTATCAACCATGGCCTCTTTCCAGAGTTTTCCATCCTCTGAATCTACTGCTGCCTTCACAGTTCTGGGATCATCATCAGAAATAGATAAAGAAAAATTTGAACAGAAAATAGATGGGATATATCTTTCTGGTTGCCTTCTTTCTCGAACTGATCTTCTCACACGTGGAGTTTGTGGCTCTTCATCTTTTGATTCCTCCTCTGCTGTAGAGTCTGATTATTCCTTCTTAAGCTCAAACTCTATCTTCTCAAGTTCCTTTGGTTGGACTTCATGTTTAATAACATCTTTTGCCTCTCTTAACACCACATCTCGGCTGTACACAACTTTCCTTGTTACTGGATTCCAAAGCTTATAACCCTTTAAACCATCCTTATACCCAATAAAGATGCACTTTTTAGATTTACTATCCAACTTGGTTCTTTTCTCCTTTGGAACATG
>APFE030848951.1:0-10698 GCA_000404065.3 Pinus taeda | reverse complement strand
TTAGCCATTTTCTTAGCAGTGGGAAAAGAGTGTGAGAAATTATGCAATATCTTCTTCTACCACATATGATCTCTAGCAAAACCACTCAAAACTATACAAATAGCTCTTCTAATTCAACATTTGACAGTTAAAATACTCTAGATCCAGGTATCCTACCGTTCCTTTTACCGTAGTGGTAACACGAACAACCTCCTCGTCAATTGTCATTGTTGAAATACCAAAATCCTGTGCTGCATCTACAACAATTCTAAGCCGTGTTTCCCAAATTAGATTGGAACGTCCTGCTCTATTACTTGGGAAATAAATTGAAAGTCAAGCATATCTTATTGGGATATACTAGTGTCTTTCTTATTATGTAGAAATTGGATCAGAACAAGCAATATATTTACCATAAAGGTTTTCGCTTAGGGACCCTCCAAACATGTCTTCGTATATAAGCATAAGCCCCCTGCACTCATTATAGTAGCTAGTAGAGATAACAAGTTTTTATGATCGACTCTAGAAAGAAGATCGACTTGTTAACCGAGTGAAGCCGCTTACATGGATTTGATGAGACAATGTATATTTTTCTTATCGCTGCCAAATGCCACCATTGGCCGACCAAGAAATTAAACAACATTCCATGCATTAAGAATCTTAGAATTACCTCATTCAAGAACTGCTGAACTCCTTCGTTGGAAAACAATGATAGCACTTTTATTGCTATGTCATTTCCATCTCGCAGCTTACCAAAAAAAAAAACCCGATCCAAAGCCTCCTTGGCCAATCTTACTGTTGAAGTTTTCTTGCCAGTTTTTAAACGATTTTTAAAAAACTGTGCATTGATCTTCTTCAACACTTTGTTAGACTCCTTGTGACTGTGCGGCTATTGTGGACTCTACTCTGGGAACCGAGACCTTGTTCACAAAAATAAATCCACAGACCATAACGACTCCATACTAGCACCCTGAATTATTACAACTCCAGCAACGACATTCCAGGGACCTCCAAAACCAAGTTCGTAGGTAATATCAAGCCTCCCACATGCTACTCCACAGAGGTTAAGAGCACAAGAGCCAGACATATGTAATGACCGTACCTTGAAAAATAGCTTGTTAATCCGATTTGTAGTGATATCAACAGTTTCTTTATCCCGCTTTGTACCAAACAGGATAACCCAATATCTAGGCCACACCACAGTGAAGCAAAGACCTGAAAATCGACAGTACTCACCAGAGACGAAGAGATCAATTCAGACAGATCAATAACGTCTGCTATAGAAACGTACCTTGAAATTTGCATGAGGTGGATGACATGATCCCATATAGAATTCCGAAGTTCATGTGTAGGCTGAACTCTAAATTTGGGGCAGCTTCCCAAGGCCATAGCATGGTGATCCAAAATTGGTGGAATGATAAGAGTTCTGTTGAGGATCGCTGCAATTATCGGATCGTAAACAGCACCCTCAGTTGGAACCTTTCCAATCGTAAGCCCAATTGAAATGCAGACAAAAGGAAACCTGTGAACAAAATTTGTGGTTCCATCCACAGGGTCGATTATGCAGGTGGGTGCATCAGTTAAATCATCAGTTCCATGAACTGCAGAAGTTTCTTCGCTGATGAACTTATGTTCTGGGTATTTTTCCTTCAGGAACTGGAACGCAAGCTCCTCTAAACAGATAGAGAGACCTAAAAATCCTTGTCTTCAGATAAATCCGATTAAAGATACATATGCCTCATCTGTTCAAACTGTATCGGCATGTCCACGTAGGAATTTGATTTGTTCAGGTTCTTGGGATTGCTCTATAAAAATATGGCAAACTGCAGGAGAGATGGATATTGAGAGCAACGCTGGTTCAGTGAAGAAGAGAAAATTAGAAGACAGCACAATACATATTATTTCTCAAATTGAAGCATCAAGGATGTTGGAAGGACATAGCCAATGTGTTTCTTCCGTTGTCTGGTTTGAAAAAGATACGATTTATTCTGCCTCTTGGGACCATTTAGTGCGGAGTTTGGGACGTTGAAACTGTCGTTAATTCATTGACAATGGGTTGTCGAAAAGCACTGCATTGTCTAAGTATCGGTGGTGTAGGCTCTGCACTAATTGCTGCAGGCGGGGCTGATTCTGTGCTTCGAATATGGGATCCGCGTATGCCAGGGACTTTATCTGCGCACCTAATACCTTCCAGAGACGTTATATGAACCAGTGAGAGAGCTGAACAGTCAGAGACGTTTTATGAATCAGTGAGAGAGCTGCTGAACAGTCAGAGATGTTTTATGAGTCAGTAAGAGAGCTGAAAAGTCGGACAAGACAGAGCTCAGAGGCGCAGGAATATGGAACGGTTTTGGATTCTGAGCGAATTCAGGACAGCTTAGGTGTGGCAGAACGACAGAGGCGTTATAACACAGTAGCGCAATAGCATTGAAACGCTTCTGGAAATTTTAGAACTAATTATTTATGACATAATGCATACTGGCCCAAACAAAGGAATACAACTCTTCGAGTTTCAGTCTTTAATGCACAGGAAACATGCACTGTATATAGTTCCACTCACAATATGCCACTTAATGATTTTTATGTATCATAAAAACTTCAAAACATATACGATTTCAACGACTTCCAACTAATTTGCAGAGATGGACCATAAAAAAACTCATTAAGACATAGAAGCGTTGGTTTACACAGGCCACAAAAACAAGTGGCTTACACAATATTGAGAAGGTTATGAACGTACCAGCTCTGATACCATGTTAAACACCATGTAAAAGATAAAACATGCAATTCAATTTTATTAACAATTTGATATACATTTATAGTACATTTGGTGACCGTTGGGATTCACATCCCAAGGTCCCTTGGATTGCTTTGTCCATTCGGCTTCCACACTAACCCATTTAGGATTAGGTGTCCAACAAGACCATTCTCGTTCAATGAACAAATAGCTAAGGAAGAGTGAGAGGTTCAATGCATAACAGCTGAATGGAAAACAAGCAAACAAATCAAAGAAAAAAAGGAACACTTTGACCATCTATTCAAACTTGCAAGAAATCTGAACAAGAAAATGAAAAACACACATTTTTCTTTTCAATGTCTTAATCTCAAGAATCTACTAATGCAAAAATCATCTTTCAAACTTTAATACTAGATGAATGCAATTTTTTGATTAATAAGCAACTACATGCACAAATTAATCAAGGACTCAAAACTAAAGAAATAATCCTTTTTACCAAACAAGAAAACTATTACATTGACTGGGAAGCAAAGCGATTTATGCCAAGCGAAAGAAGGAGACCGAATGAACAAGACAAGGAATTTTGGTGACCAAACACCACACACCAATCAAGAGGATGAAAAACAATGAAAAAGAAGAAGCCTCAAACAATGAGAGAGACTATACCAAGCAGAGTAAAGATCTCAATGAATTAGTGACTCAAGAAAACCAAGTAGTGGAGAAAACCTAGGGTATTTAGGTCACATGTTTCAAGAGAGAGGCTTTAAAAAGACTTGAAAACCGAAGTCAAAAACCTGAAAAACCAACACTTTTGACACAATAAAGAGGAGCAAAACAAGCTTTGAGGAACCAAATAAACCTCAAAATTTGAAACTTACAAGAATAGTCGCAACTAAAACACTAGCAACATGTATAGACAACAAATCGTCACACCTCCCTAAGCAAGCACTTTGTGACATTGTCACAAAAGTACATCAATTAGCTATGCCAAGCCTATTTCAGGCTTCATCATGACTGTTAGACAATTTATTCGCGCTGTACAGTAAAAGGTGCAACCCAGAAGATAGCACAAACACGACCACTTCGTGCTTGTTAGGAAATAAATAGTGCCGACCCAGAATGAAAAGAAACAAATGAAAGTTCGACTAGAGAAGGGCCAGATCTATCACTTAGAAGGGTGGGAAGGTTATAGAATTAATCTAACAGCTTCCAGAATGAAGTATGCTACCCAAACAATAAGGAAGACGATAAACCAACAAAGCCAATCAACGCAAAAGATAAAAAAGAGAGGCTCCTTAGCGGAGTCGCCAACTTGTGACACAGGTAAGTTCCCCTTGAAGACAGAGGCAACCCCTCTAGCCCTAGAGTGGGTCTAGTCACTGCACAGACAATACCAAAATGAATTTCCTTAGAAATTCAATGTTATGAAAGCCTACCTTCAATATGACATTCGATGAACTCCTCATCGCATTGCTCCAACTCTTATTCTTCTAGTTGCTCATACCTGAAAACAACATGTAGAGGAACACCATGAACGCAATAGAAAACAACCAAACAATCTACGTGAAGAGTAAAGGAACCTCAAGCTATTGACATACAATTTAATACACAATATAGGAAACAAGCTATTGATTTGTATTAATATAAATTAAAGTAAAACTTACAACCAAGCCTTGATGTTGTAAGCCTCTTCGAAGAGTCCTGTTAGCATGTCTCTGTAAGCATTCACTTGTGAACCGTCTCCCAAGGGAACATGTGACTCTCTCTTTTGTCCAAAAGGGTTGATACTAGAAAGCTCTGAAGCCAATTCTACTCAAACAACTCTCAAATCAAAATACAAATAAGGATACTTCCACACTCCAATAACACTCTCTACCTCTACTCCTCTCCTAGCAACTTGAAACTATCAAATTACATCTACTTATCATCCAATTACAACCAAGCGAGTTGATATCATTCATGGAGGAGATATTTATAGGAGGTAGATATCTCACAAGAGAAGGAAGGAAGAGCTTATCTCTTAGGGAGGTTGCACAAAAGGTGGAACAACTATCCCAAAGGAGAAAGACGAGCTCAACTGAACCAACAACCATCCCTAGGGTTGTCCATATGGCAATTTCATCTTGAAGTTTTGACGAGTTGTTGAAAAACTTGCCAAATTTGGATCGTCGCAGGTGCAACATACGGACAGAGTGAAGACTTTTCTAGGGCTAATGTTAACTTGACCATCTTTGTAAGAGGGATAACTTTTGACTCGCAATGACCTGGAAACTTAGGTAAAAATGGTCTTCTTCAAGGATAATGAATTGAGACACTCTTCTCGAGATTACAAGGAAGGTAATGAGACATAATTGGCAACATGACATAGCACAGATGTCAGTAACATGGGTCGACAGTATCCATGATTAGGGAATACAGAGTCGGTGACAAATTACAATGTAACACCTCCCTGTTGGGCTAGAAACATCCTCTGATGTTGAATCTTCCTCTTCTACTCCATCCGCATCTATCCCTACCCACTTAACCAGTCTTGCTACTCCTCGTCGGGGTTCCCATAGCAAGGTCTAATCAAAGAGGTTGGGTACCTCAAGGATCCTGCCCCTATTTCAGCCTTCTTGGGACTATCACTCCACATCGCCCCACCTCCCACATGGAGGTATGGATGCATGTGATCACTCTGCCCACTTGGCTTGAAATTCCACCCTACTATAGGTCTTTGCATGAGTGGATGCCTCCACTCGGTCTCCTCTCAGCTTCTCCAGTTGTGGCTGCTCCACAACCTCCTGAAGTTGCTTCACCAATTGTGGCTCCTCCACAATTGTCTAATACTTCTTCTGGTGCTGCATGTTGAGAGGTAATGTATTCTCCCTCTCAACCACAAAGTCTCCAACAATTTCCTTGCTCCTCAAGGCTTTGCATGCATCTTGAACTTCAAGAGCATACAGGTTCTTGACTCATGAACAAATCTCCTTCACCTGTCTCGTGGTGATGTGTCCAAGGAAAACCTTTCCCTTACTGAAGACTACATCATAGCCAGCCTTTGTCTTCCAACATCATTATCAATACCAAGTTCTTCTTTAGTCCTAGCATATACTTCACATCTGTCAAGGTAATGCGAGTTCCATGCTCCCTCTGAAAAGAAACTGTGCCCACACCTAAAATACTATACTTTTCATCATTACCCATTTCTATGAGTATCTTGAGGTCTTTCTCCTCCAAGGTAATGAACAGAATCTTATTGCCGGTCATGTGGAATGAGGCTCCACTGTCAAGAAACCAACCACAACCCATCATCAATGAAACCATGCATGCGATAAGGGTAAAATCCAATTCAAACTGAGAGGACAATGTGTCACCTTCAGATCCTTCCTTCGATCCCATCTTGGATTTCTTCAATGGACAATTTGTTGCATAATGGCCCACCTCATGATAATGAAAGCATCATACTTTCAATTTGTCAATCTTCTTCCCACCATGGGAAGAAATCGATTTGGGATGAGAATCATTCTCCTTTCTTTTCTTTGCCTTACTAGCTAAGGTGTAATTTTCTTCATCCTCCTTGGATGAAGAACCATCACTGGTGCTTCTCCTGATCTCCTCCTGCATCAGATTACCATAGTCATTCCCAATCTAGCAGTTTCTCTCTTCAATTTACCGAGTCTCGGTAGCTATGCCAGCTCTTAGGAAGACTGAGGAGAGCAAAACTCACAATGTCATCATCGGTTGTCATGATTCCTACACTTCCAATCTCATCCATGTAGGTGGTGAGGTTGTTCAGATATGTAGAGAGTGTGTCGCCCTTTTCACACTTGATTTTCTGAAGCTTGTCTTTCAGCACCAACTTCCTTTGATCACTGTTGTTCTGATATAGATCCTTCAATGTTTTCCAAATTGAAAACGGTGTCTCCTTCCCATGGAGACTTGAGACAATGTGGTCTTGAACTCCCTTCAGAAGAATCCTCCTCTCTCTAGCCACACATTTCTTCAATTCTGCCAATTCTTGGGCATTAGCAGCTGCTGGCTTGGGGACTTCTCAATCAATGAATTACTTCAAACCATTATCCTCTAATACCGCTTCCATGTGATCCTTCTAGGCTATATAATTCGAGCTTCCATCAAGGGGATACTCAAGTCTCAAACCATTGAACGCCATTAGTGAAATTTGAGATGTGATAAGAATTTGATTTCTATAATCGGGAACTTCAAACTTTGAACTTCTCCCTTCTTTATATAATGTTCTTTGCTTTGATCACCTTTGCTCTAATATCATGTAGAATTTCTCACTATAGATCACCTGATAATGCAATATACTAAAGAAAAATACTTGATCTACGTCTACAAACAAACTTGTGGAAACTTAATCAATTTTGAGCTAGATCAATTAGAACACATATAATGCAGAATGAGAAATCAATCACACATGAACAAAGAAGAATACTCTGGGGAAAGCCTCAGCTAAAAACCCTGCTATTTGTATTATCATACAAGTAGAAATATTTTCGGCTTACACAAAGGGTTAGCTCAAAAGCCATCCAGCTCTCCGTACAATCCCTCAATGCTGCTCATAGACTGAATAGACACAACATATGCCTTTCTTCATTCCTCCAAGCCTCCTATTTCCTTGCATAGTTTCTCCTGGGTCCTCAAGCTACCACCTGTGTCTAATTACCTCACACATTGCTCACTAACCTGTGAAATAACTGCGCAATCCTGAAGGAGATAATTCCTTCTACATGGATGAGTTTGCTATATAGGAAAAATCCTCCAAATGATAGTACATTCTCGCATCCTCCGATTTTAATTGGGTCTCTGACTAAACTGACATGCATGAGTTATTTATAAGAGAATATTCAGTTATCTGAAGTATAGTAGTTACGTGCATGCATGCATTAACTAACTGAACTCACAATCATTTATGTTATCGCTCGGGTTGTTCCCTGCTTCCTGTAGGGAATACGTCCGAGGTAACCACTAACCAATCTTTTAGCTACAGGTCCTAGCCTACCTGCAACCATAGAGGGCTCTCTCTTTATAATTTAGCTTTGTTTTGAAGTGTTTTAGGCTAGTTATGATGAACAGGGTTTGGTTTTAAGTTTGTTGGATGGTGATCTCAGACAGAACTGGGATGCAAGTGTATAACGGTTCTTTCCATTGGGAAAATGGAGTCACTACAAGTGCAATTACTAAAAGAGTTTCTTGGTGAAATGGTAGTACCACAGAGTAGGATAGGCAGGCTAGGAACAACTTTCAAATCTGGTAATGATGGAATGAAGTCAGGGAATGAAAGGAAATCAAGAATCTCTCACTATACTGACAGAGGGAAAATGTATGAATATTGTGTAGGAGCAATTCAGGATTCCTAAACAGTATTCAAAATGAGAGAACTAGTGCAAACATGAGCAGTTAAGAATTCATATTTATGACTAGTCCTGAAGAAAACATAATTAATAACAGAGATTGAACATAAGGTTCATTCAAACAAATCATATGCTATTCTTCTTCTTTGTTACCAAGATTATGAAACATAAATGAGATTTACAAAATAGAAAACATAAAACACAGTTTAGTATAACTTATTGTTAGGTAAACTTGACTCAGGATAGAGTCAAAAGTTGACGAGGTTAAATAGTGATGGTTTTGGGGCACATGGTATTGTGCACCCATGGTATTCTGCCCGTGGTATTATATGTAATGGAGCCTATAAAAGGCTGGAAGGACTTCATTGTAATGCAATGGCCTGGAGGTGAGCGGTGAAGGCTCACTTGGCCGGATTGGCCAGGGTTTTGGCCAAGGATAATGAAATTTCATTATGATTGGGTTTTTCCCCGGATTTGGGGTTTTCCCGGATAAACACATGTATTTATGTGTTTATGGTTATTGCTAGTTAATTTTTATATTTATTTCTCTCAGTAATTCTCCGTAATTAATTTGTGTTCTTGGGTAAATTTCTTAACAATTGGTATCAGAGCCAAGTTGGCTTGAGAAGAACGTATTTTGTTGCCAAGGGTTTGTTTTGGCTTGGTGAATGAAGGGGATATGATTTGTTGCGCTGATGCTATGGATATAGATCAACCAAACAAGAAGCATTGCACGTTATCACGCTCCAGATCCAGATCAAGGCTTCCTGGTGAAGTCACCCCAGGCGAGGGTTTCAAGGATTCATCTCAGAAATTAAAGGTAGTTAAACTTGGCAAGAAGGTAGCAAAGAAACAAAAGAAGGATGCCTGCAATTGAGAGATGATGGATCAGAAGCAGCAATAGCAGCAGCAATAAACAAAAAAAAATAAAAAATTAATGAAGTCAAAATTATTGCATGTAAATGGGCATACTACTGTAAGACCTGGTAAGGCATGTGTACCCCTCGGTAATCACCGGTAAAGTCTGGGTTAGATCTAGGTGGTAGGGGGGATGTCAGGTTAACAATACCCCGAGTAAAAAAAAAAAAAACTTTGAGGGGGGTAAGAGTTAGAGTGATTGGGATTGTCTCACTTAGCAGGTTTGGCTGGAGTTAGTCAAAGAACCCCAAGTCAAGTTTAAGGGGGGAAATTGTTAGGTAAACTTGACTCAGGATCCTCCCCTCGAACAAAGGACCATTGAGCCTCCCCTCAAACGATTATCCATCCGTCCACTCTCTACCAACCAGGATTCTCCGCTCCAATGCGTTGGAAGCACACGCCTTACATGGAACACCACCTTCCAAGGAACTTGAAGGCCCTCTGTTTATTAGATAAACAGCAGTATCTACAGCATCTGCCCAAAACTGTAAAGGCAATCCTGCATGCAATCTCATGCACCTTGCACGCTCCATGATTGTCCTGTTCATCCTTTCTGACACACCATTTTCTTGTGGTGTTCTTGGAACTGTTTTTTGTCTGCGAATTCCATGTTCTGAACAGTACTTATCAAACTCTTTGCTGCAATATTCGCCTCCATTGTCTGATCTAAGACACTTCAATTTCTTTCCCGTCTCAGTCTCAACCAAAGCTTTCCATTTCTTAAAAGTATCAAATACATCAGATTTATTCTTAATACAATAAATCCAAGTTTTTCTTGTTGCATCATCAATAAAAGTAACATAATAACGAGAGCCACCGAGAGATTATACCTGAGCAGGTCCCCATACATCTGTATGCACAAGCTCCAATTTTTCATTCTTCTTTTCTTTCCCAACTCTGAGAAATCTGACTCTCTTCTGTTTTCCATAAATGCAATTCTCACAGAAGTCCAAATCAACATTCTTCAAACCCGGCAACAAATTCCTTGAGTGAAGAATCTTCATCCCTTTTTCACTCATGTGTCCAAGCCTATGATGCCATAATGCTGCATCTGCTCCTTTGGAAGTTAAAGCATTAACAGAGTTAGAAATACCATTGCATAAATACAATG
Organism: Pinus taeda; assembly: GCA_000404065.3. Taxonomy (NCBI): domain Eukaryota; kingdom Viridiplantae; phylum Streptophyta; class Pinopsida; order Pinales; family Pinaceae; genus Pinus; species Pinus taeda. The sequence goes on along the minus strand of APFE030848951.1, from coordinate 599 downwards.
TACCAACCTTTTCGCCTTTTGCTATTACCAGGGCTCCTTTGGTGACCTCCAAGCTTTATCTGTGAAAGTTGTCACACAACCTTCACCGCCTAACTGCCCTGTTGAAATCAGATTTTTCTTTAGATCTGGAACATGCCTCCTTTAGTAGCCATTGGTTTCCATTCTATTGTTTTACAAGAACCTTAACCATTCCAACAATTTTACAAGGTTTATCATCACCCAAACAAACTTGTCCAAAATCTCCTTGAACATAGTCATGAAAGTATTTCTTATCCGGTGTGGCATGGAATGAGGCCCCTGAATCTACCACCTGAGAATCAGTAATATTTTCGAAAGAAAGAATCAAAGCATCTTGTAACACCTCCCCTGCCACATTTGCTTCGTGATTGTTTTTTTGTTGTGAATCTCCTTCTTTTCCCTTCCGAGATCTACAGTCTTTCTTTAGGTGTCCTTTCTTTCTGCATTTCTAGCACACTATCCCCAATCTGGACTTGGATCTGCCTTTCCTTGATTTACTGCGATATCCTGAGCTCTTTCCTCTTTCCATTTTTCTTCCTCTAGACTCTGCACTCAAAGCATTTCCTGATGTCTCACCGGAG
>APFE030848937.1:0-14035 GCA_000404065.3 Pinus taeda | reverse complement strand
TGCCACAAATGGAATGTTGTACAACATTGATAAGGTCACCACACTTGTAAAGTCTCCATGTCAACATTATGGTAAATTGATGATAGGTACATTTCTTATCATTTACTTGCAATTCCAATTTTAAGGATGATTTTACCTTTTGTCACATGTATCGAGGATGGTTGTTACCATTAAGTTTGGGGGAGTGGTGATTGTATCTTTCGTACCATACACCTTATCACTACTTTAACTTAGTAATTGTCCATTGCATGAGACGTCACATCCTTACACCAATTCAATACTTACCAATTAACACCCTGTATTTATAGTAATAAGATGTCTTTACTCTTGATTTATTTCTAAAACTTGATGTGACTATTAGAAATTATTCCAAATAACCGCCAAATATGGCATAAAGTCCACCAATTGTCAGAAAGGTAAACCAATTATAGTGGAATGATACTCTTTGCCTCAACAATATTTTTGCATGAGTCGAGTGTAACAATATAATTTTTTTTTAGTACCCATAGGAGGAGCAGAAATTCATCATGAACCTGATTCTACTAATGCTTTGTTACACCATTTGGAAGCCCTAGACATATTTAAAAATGGAGGTTGGTTAGCCTATTTGGAGAAGTTGTAGAGGTTTAACAAACAAATTGATATGGAGTATTCACAAGTATTAAATGATTAAGGTTTGATGGTTATAGGAGTCAATATTTGTATTGCGGAGTAAGCCATTGCTAGGGTGACTTGTTTTCCTTAGAGAGGAACATGATGGTTTTGTAATAAATTAGCAATCCCAACATCCAAGGCTACATTTTTACGACAAAATAAGGAGGTAAGTCATAGGGGAAGAGGAATTGATAGAAAATCTCTTCCTCATCGTTGGGATAATGTAGCTTACTTCCTTCAAAAAGATATTACTTGTGACGGGCATTTTGGGGTTGTATTTCATTACTTTTTTAGCTACTAGCTCATTTGTGCAACAAACGGTTAATTAATATTCCCCACTACCTATTAAACTTGTGACAACATATGGAAAAATTTGTGCGAGTAGAAAAGAATCCTAAAACTTGCTCGACTAACCATGGGCTGATCAAATTGATCATAATTGGCACAACAAGGAAGCACATGGACTAGGTTTATAGAAGGGCTGCATTTACTAGCTCTTGAAGAGAGAGAAAATGAATGTAAAGAATAGGAGGAAATGAGTGAAGTTGAACCATATGACAAAAGTGTCGAAGAAACATTAGAAAGTGTTGAAGCAACACAAAAAAGTGTTGAAGTAGCACCAAAAGGTGTTAAAACAACACTAGGGGAAAGGGTAGTTCCAACTTCTAGGCCTCATTGGAGTTGTCTTTTAATTTGGTTCTCTATGAAGAAGGATCACACTAAAGGACTCATGGACATATCTACTGGATAGTCCAAAATTGCTGAGTATGGATGTTGGGACAGGGTCCCCTAGGGTAAATTTTTTTAAAATACCTTTTTGTAAAGTCTCCGCGTTTTGAGGAGCAGAGAGCTAAGGTCATAGGAGTCAAAGGGGCTTTAGTAAGGTCAAAGACCCTTACTTTGTTAGGAGCCAAGTTGTTTTATGACCCTCTCATGGTTTGTAAAACATGGTATTGTAAACAAAGACGATATATAAAGGAGTCATAGAGGGCCATAGGGGTAATCAATAATGCATAGATGAATCTGTAAGCAAGTGACCTTAGTCAGAAGAGTCTATTTTTTGTACTTAGGCAAAGGGGAAGGCTCCTACAGTTGTGTGTGTGTAGACATTGGTAAGTCTGCAACCAAGTGCATGGGCCCTTGCAGCTGTGTGTGTTGGGAAGGAAGAGTCTGTAACAAAACATCAAAGCATAATAAAAGGATATTTTGGAGCAGAACTTGTGTATTTGTGTGTTATTCTTTACTTCTACATTTACTATGTATTCTCATTGTTTACTGGATTATCTTGAAAGATACTTAATAGATGTGCGTAAATAGTAGATTTTTTAGCTTACTTGATGTTATGAATGTTTAGATCAATGGGCGCAAAGTTAGAATATATTTTCTATAAGTTATTGTAATTTCCACATTTTAAGGGTTAGGGTTCACAAAGGTCAGAAGAAAAGCCTAGAAATGACAAAAACACATCATATAGATCTCTAGATGTCGAATTGGTTCTGTCATCCCCCAGTACCGCCTTGGGTGAGACTGCAACCAGCGCTATGTAGTTTGTTGCCAAAAGGGCTGACACTACAGGGTTTTGTTGGTTGCGCAACTAACTCTAAACCTAGGTCCAGGCCCCCTCAAGCCAATAAATGGTTATGTTTCCAGGACTGGGACGTATCTGAGGAATGTATGATGTCAAATAAATGGTTTCCAACTAAGAAGGAGATTGAGAAGTGGATATATCGGAAGCTACACGAATTTGCAACCCAAGAAAATAGGAATTTGCACTTGTCAAAAGAAGAGCAGTTGAATAGATACCTATATATAGATGAACTCGAAATTTTATTTTTCTCTTTGCCATATGAATTACACAAATGGTTGTCTAAATTAGAGGACATTCAAGGTATGTGGAATTTGGATAACACTATTGTGTGGACTCCAAAACTGGTGAAGTACCTAGAAGCTTCATAGCACAAGATTGTGAGGGTTTTCGATTACTGGATTGATAGTATTCTGGGAGGATTCATTACTAAGTTCAATATTGATATGTTCGTCAGCTATATCGAAGATGAAAGCCAGTTTTTTAAGGGACCCAAAGGTAAGTATCTGAAATCCTTGAATACTTGGATTAAAATGTTATTGTGTGAGAAACGGGTTATGCCATTAAATTAATGTTTGGGACTACACGAAGTGGAAAACCATTTATAAGGAGTATATATTCAAGTGATGAATATAGTACTTAGTTGGGAACATCTGATAGTGATGAAAAAAGTAGTATTATGAAAACATGACGAGGTGCATTATAGAGTGTAAGTCAAGGCATCACAGGAATACCCCATCCATCCACTCCACCTCAGCTTCACACACCTACACCTCTACCACCACCTTCACCTCCAGTATTTAACATGGTGAACATAATGAAGATACCTATATTTAAGGGTATGGGAATTGAAGACCCTCAATAGTTTTGATTTGTAGCATATGTTGTATGTAAGTCACAACAGATCATAGGCGATGACCTGAAGAAGGTGCAACTGGTTACAACACTACAAGATAGAGTGCTGAGCAGGTATATTAAGTATTGTTCAACTCATCCAACTGCAACTCTGAAGGAAACACGAGAAGCGCTAAACAATGAATTTCAGAATATTAAGTCGCAAGCCCAATTAGTGGTAGAGGTCAAAGAGATCCAACAAAAGGTAAATGATTCTACATGGGACTTTGATCAGAGGTTGAAGTTTCTGCTCTAGCAGGATAATATGCAGATCACGGATGACCAACATATGGATTGGTATATTGTATCGCTATTACCTCATCTAATATTGTAGCTATCACAACAAAACAATGGGATGCAAACTAAGGCATTACATATTTCTATGAGGTTGGAAGCCTCACCCATTCAGGATACGAATCTGGCGGTGAAATAGATTCAATCATAGTTGGCTAGCTTTCATATGGAATTGCAGAGCCTAAAAAAGGGAAAGGAAGTCCAAAATGAGGTCTGCGCAAAAGTATGGTGCTTGAAATGCAAAGGCCATAGTCATGATAAGGACCGTTGCCCAGTATACCATAATTATCTTATTAGGCAAGGTCCTGTCCCCTTGAAGCCAAAAAATATTGTTGGGTCAGGCACATGAGTAGTACCATGGCGCACTATTTGTCAAGTTATAGGACAACATGCAACAAATAATTGTCATCTAATATAGAAGTTTGTACATACTTCCCAACAGTTGTTTTGCAATTTCTACAAATCTGTAGGTCATAATGAGCGCCATTGTCGAAGATATGAATTAATGATGGATAGAAAACCTATATATAGAATGCAAACATAAGCTCGTCCTCAATAATAACAAGGTGTAACTGCAACACGCGGAGGGTTCCAAGGCTAGGGAAGAGGAGGAGGAGGAGGAGCTGGAAGGGGTCACGGCCAGATCATCTATTATAATCATGGATAATTGAGTCACTTTCACGTGATTGTAAGAATCCAACACATCATTCTCTCGATATTGTCGATAGTTTCACCATGTCATAAAAGATTGCCCAATGCTTATCGCAAAGATGTAAGAAAAGAAAAACTGGACCCAATAGCCTATGAAGAAAAACTGAATGATGAGACCAAATCCTCGCAAATATGGGCTTGAAGTAAATATTGTTACATGTAGTGGTTTAGCTACCGGAGAGGATAAGGAGAAATAGCCAGAAGCAGAAGGGTGGGTACACAAGATCACTGATAAAGAAGCTGGAATCGATTTGAGTAAGGAAAAGGAGACATTTATGGAGGCAAAGAAGAGCTTTGTAGAAGCTTCTACGTCAGGGACATATCGTACACATATGGAGAGATTTAAAGGGATCAGTAATGCACAGGCGACATACCCCTCATTGTTAGCATCATTTTTAAAAAATTGCATGAAGCTCCTATGGGATAAGAAGCCAGTAGAAGGGCTGCAGGAACTGATCGATAACTATAATAGCAAGAATAAATCCCTACCTGAGCAGTGTGCATTATACAAGGTGGGAAAAATTAAGAAGAGAATGGGTCACGAGATGAGACTGAATGCACAAATCAGAGAATTCAAGATGGACCAGGTAATCCTTGATTTGGGGTCCGATAAAAGTTTTTGCCAAAAAAAAACCTTGAAGAGAATGGGGAGACATGTGCTACAATGGTCCCTGATCCATATGAGAATGTAAAATCAACAAAATATTATTCCTCTGGTGCACCTACACAGGGTGACAGTGGATATTGAAGGGGCACGCACCATAGACGATTTTGAAGTGATCGAAATAGTGGATGATAGTAATCCATACCCAACACTGCTTGGCATTGATTGGAATTTGATATGAGCGTGGTCATCAACCTTAAGAAGCATAGCATGACATTAAAAAACAAGGAACTAAGGGTTATTGTTCCATTAGATCCAGTCTAGGGAGCATGATGTACTAAACTGGTTCGAGATTATGAGGAGGAGGATGACATTGATCAAATTTACAAGCTCACTACATGTGACAAGGATTGGATTAACCCTACTATGAATGGACGGATCGCTTGAGAAAGTGAAAACTCCTATAATTCAGATTCTAATGAGGAGATCAAGCATTGGAAAAATTGATTGCATGAAGTATCATCACTGCGCTGCAACATGCTTACCAAGTCACTTCGATGTATACTCACTGAGGTACAAAACTTACCGTATTATGATGGTTTGGAGGATGTCAGTTTATTTCTAGATATATTTGAGAGGGATGAACAAGAGGAACATCGATTCCAAGAATTAGACATTGCGTTGTGAGCTACGTTTGCTTGATGATGGGGTGCACATCAGAAATGTTTTGCAGATTAGAAGGAGTATCGAAGGATGATGAAGTGGAAGTTTGGGTATGTCAACACCTGCATTGCGAAGAAATATACAGGGAAGGATGATCCGCATGAGAATCTATCTCAATGGATGAAATCATGGAGGGAAGAAACACAACCAGATGGGTTCATATATTATGCCACACTTTGGATACAATCCTGATGAAATGGTATCTAGAAACGGAGCTACGACATGTAACTGAAGAATGGGATGCTATGAAGGAAATTTTCCTACTACATTTAAGTTTTGAGGATGGGTTTGAGTATATTGATGAATTGTTGTAGGAAATCAAAGATGCAATATTCAAAAATTCCTGAAGAACCTGTTGAGTGGGTACAACCATATTGGAGTACACAGCTCTGCCATGCACTTGAGTGCTACAATGTGACCACTAAGGATGGTGAAGATGATCCAAGGAACATTCATATTCCTGAGTCTGAAGGTTAGTGCGAAGTCGAGGGGCCTAAGGCAGAAGTACCTAATATTTCAGAACCCTTAAAGACCAAGTAGGTGAATATTGGATCGGAAGTGTAGCCGAAGTTCGTGAACATATGCGACTATTGGGGTGAAGACATAATAGACAAAGTCACGGAGCTATTGCAAGAATATCAAGACTTGTTTCCCACCAAGTTCTCTGATATAAAAGGGATAGTAGGGGACTTGGGTGTGATGAAGATCACTTTGAAGCTAGATGCAAAGCCAATGAAGCAACGCCCATCCCGATTAAATCCTAAGTATAAGGAGAAAGTGCACGATGAATTTGATAAAATGCTTACAGCCAGGATTATTGAGCCTGTCGAATAATGAGAATGGGTTAGCCCATGGTGGTGCAAGAGAAGAAGACGAAGGGTGAGATTCAGATATGCATAGAATTAAGGAAGTTGAATGACTCCTGTGTCCACAATCCATTCCCTATGTCATTCATGGATGAAGTACTGGCTAATGTTGGAGGGAAGGAAGACTATTCGTTCAATGATGGGTTCTCAAGGTATCATCTGATCAAGGTCGTGTTGGAGGATGAAAGTAAAACCATCTTTGCAACTAAATGGGGTTGCTTTCAGTATATAGTGATGCCTTTTGAACTTAAGAATGCACCTGAAATATTCTCTAGGGTGGTGATCACGACCTTCAAAGAATTTATCCACAAATAATTACAGGTTTATTTTGATGACTGGACAATGTTTGGGTTGGTAAAATGACATGTTGCTAGTTTGAGCCTCATGTTAGACACTTGTCAATAGTATTTGATAACCCTTAATTTGAAGAAATGCATATTTTGTGTACCCTATGGGATACTCTTGGGCCATGTTATTTGCAAGTAGGGATTTATGGTAAACCTTGCCAAAATTCCAGTAATCACCAATTTGGAGGCCCCAAAGAATGTTAAACAACTAGGCGCAATGATGGGCCATATTGGGTATTATAGGAAGTTCATTAAAGCCTACACGCAAATCATTGCGCCCATAGAAAATTGTTGAAGAAGGATGCAAATTTTTGCTGGGACAAGGCTTTCCAGAAGAGTTTGGATGTATTAAAGGAAAAGATGGTCATCATGCCCATTCCAGTGTTCCCCGACTAGAAGAAGGAGTTCCACGTCCATGTAGATGCTTCCTGCATAGCGCTAGGAGATGTGCTGACCCAACTAGACGAAGGAGATATTGACCATGCAATAGAATTTGCAAGTATAAAGTTATCAAAGGCAGAAGAAAATTATTCAACCACAGAGCACAAAGGTTTACCAATGATGTATATGTTGTAGACATTTAGGCACTATCTATTGGGTGCGCACTTCAAGATGTATACAGACCATTATTCTATGAAATAGTTGGTTAATAAGCCTGTGTTTGGGGGGGGATTTGTAGATGGTTACTACTCTGCCAAAAATATGACTTGGAAGTGATTGTGAAGCCAGGGAGCCTGGATTCTGGACTGGATCACCTCTCGCAGATTGAGAATGGTGACAAGCCTAAAAATATAGAGGAAGGATTGCCTGATCCAAAAATCTTCATTTTTCGCATCGCAGATGACCATTTTGTAGACATAATATAATTCTTGTCTACAAGTACAAATCCTTAAGTGTATTTGATGCAACAAAAGAAAGAATTAGTGGTTTGGGCTACAGATTTCTCCATTATCGCTGAACACTTTTACAATATGGGATCTGATGAAATACTATGTAGGTATGTCCCAAAGTACGAACGGAAAAGTATTCTTGTTGAAGAACATGGAGGGGTAGTGAGAGAACATTATGGAGGAAGAGAAACTACATAGAAAATCCTTCGCACTGGACTTTGGTGGCTGACTGTGCCTGAGGACTCCAAGAACTACTGCACGGTGTGCGATGGCTGTTAGAGGACGGGCAGATCATTGTGAAGGGATGAGTTGCCTCTGAATCCGCAAGTGACATTACAGGCATGTGATAAGTGGACAATAGATTTTGTGGGACCAATACAACCTTTTGGGAAGAAGACAGGGGCAAGATACATCATTACAACAATGGAATATTTACACCAAATGGGTGGAGGCATAACCTGTAAAAGATTGTAGCACAAAAACAATCGCGAAGTTTATTTTTGAATACATCTTGTCTTGGTTTGGCCACCCTAATATTTTTATGAGTGATAGGGGCTTACACTTCTTGAAAGAAACAATTGTTGCATTTCTTGAGGAATTCCAGATATATCATTAGAAGATTACACCTTATCACCCTCAAGAAAATGACATAGATGAAGCCTTCAACAAAATCCTGGAAAGAAATTTGACGAATATTTTTAATTCGAAGCAGAATGATTGGGATGTGTGAATATCAGTGGTCCTCTAGGCATAGATAACTACCTGCAAAAAGTTGACTACGCAAACACCGTTCAGACTATTTTATGGGAAAGAGGCTGTAATGCCAATGGCACATCGTGCCAAGTTTTTGGATTCCAGTGGTTACAGACATGGCTAATTGTGATACCATGGAAGAGTGACTCATGTAGCTAGTTGAGTTAGAGGAGGATCGCATCTTGGTGGGATTTCATCAGCAGTGCAGAAGGACCATGAAAAGGTATGGCATGATCGCCATATCAAACAATGTACCTTCAAGAATGAGAATTTAGTATTGCTATATAACAAAAAGTTCACAAAGTTCCCAGGGAAATTCCAAATGCATTGGCTAGGGCCATATGTTATTAAGGAAATTACGGATGGAGGTGCATTTCAGCTCGCAAAGCTGAATGGTGAACTATTTCCGGGGAAGGTCAACAAGATACATTTAAAGTTGCAATGACTGTATGTACACATGATAGTCTTAGGCAATGACTATATGGACACATGATAGTCTTAGTTGTTATGCAACCAACTCACAAATGAGAAGAAAGAGATAAGTCAACGACTTAAAAAGTAGCTTCTTCGAGGGGGAAACCTCCTTTACATTACATAAATGAAAAATTCTTGGATGATACAAATGACAAGACCTCCTTTCTATATATAGGAGTCTAAGGGGTCACAACATAATAAGAGTCGACATAACAATACTAATGTAAGGGCACAACGAAAATAATAATGGGCTTCTATGGGGCACAATAATAATAATATGGGGGAAGCGTGGGCACAACAATAAAAATAAGGGGCTAAATTGACAATAATAATAAGGGAATACACTAGTATTATAGGGACCTAACATACTCGTCTCCATTTAAAAAAGTGTTGCCCACAACGCTTGAGTAGTTTTGGATGCTTTTGTATAAAATTCTCATCCTCCCATGTGGAATATTCGGTGGGTAGGTTCTTCCACTTGATGACATACTCTGAAATTGATCGATTTTGTAGTTGTCGAGTTCCTGTTTCCATGACTGGTTCAAGTTCCAATATGATTTTTCCTTCCTCATCAAGTTCCAGAAATATTGTTTGAACTGGGAGCTTTTCACCTATAACCTTCTTTAAGCATGAAACATGGAAAATTGGGTGTACGCGGGAAGATGCAGGAAGTTCCAATTTGTATGCCATAGTACCAATATTTTACAACACCTTTTAGGGACCATAATACTTTGGTGAAAATTTATTATCCTTCTTACATTACTTGAGGGACATTTATTTGTATGGTTGTAGTTGTAGAATTATCGAGTCACCTACATCAAAACTTCTTTCGTTGCAATTTTGACTTGCCTGTTTTTTCATTCCATTCTATACTAAAGTGAGGTTATCCTTTAAGAGTTGGAGAAATTGTTGTTGATGCTCGATGTGATATTCCATTTCTTGAACCTTAGAATTTTCTCTTAAATATGATGTGATGGATGGTGGATGATATCCATAAAGTTCCATAAATGGGGTCATTTTTGTTGCAGTATGGAAGGAATTTTTATACCACCATTCAACCATAGGCAACCATTTGACCCATTTTGTTTGTTTATTAGATATAAAACAACAGAGATATCCTTCTAAACTTTTGTTCACTTTCTCAGTTCATCCATCAGATTGAGGATGATAAGATGAGTTATGAGCTAACTGAGTACCGAGACAAGAAAAACATTCTTTCCAAAATTTCCTAGTGAAAATAGGATCCCTGTTGCTTACAATGATCTTTGGGTTTCCATGTAGCTTTTGAATTATTTCCATAAATGTAGTAGCAAATGTATTGCCTTTAACTAGATGAGATAATGCACAAAAGTGTGCATACTTGGTATGTTTATCAACTACCACCATGATGACACCCTTTCCTTAGACTTGGGTAAACCTATGATAAAATCCATTTAAGCCTCCTCCCAACATTGAATTGGAATGGATAAATGTTGTAATAGACTCGGGGTCTTAATTGTCTCAATTTTATTTTGTTGGAAAACCAAACATTCCGCTGCGAAATTTTGAATATCATATTTAAGGCCATCCCAAAAAAAATCCTTCTTAACCCTCTAGTAAGTTTTTAAAAATCCTGAATGCCCTCCTAAGGGAGAGGTGTGAAATTCTAGAATAATCTTTTGTTTGATTTTGGAGTTCTTACAAAGGTATAAGCAATGTTTCTACCATAACGAATCATTTTTCCAGCTAAATGTGTCAAATGTACTGGGATCTTGCTGCAACTTTTGAATCATTGCCCACACTTCGCATCATTCTTCCATTCATCCCTTACTTCCTTTATATAATTTGGTTGGATAATAAAAATGGCACAACGCAATGCTTCCACATCCTCATCCTTTCTTGAGAGTGCATCTGCAACAACATTTTGCTTCCCTTTTTGCATATGATTTCAAAGTCATAACCCAACATCTTTGTGACCCATTTTTTGTTGTTCTTATGAAGATAATCTTTGTTCTAAAAATTATTTAAGAATATCATGATCAGTTTTTACCTTGAAGTGTTTTCCATTAGGTAAGGTCACCATTTCTTAAGTGCATGTAGTATTGCCAACATTTCCTTCTCATAAATAGATTTTTGTAAATACTTTCCCTTTATTGGATGACTTTCAAAAGGAATAGGTCTTTCTTCCTAGATTAAAACAACACCAATTCCATTTCCTGAGGCATCACATTCCACAATAAAGGTTTTTATGAAGTTTGGCATAGCTAAGACCGATGCTTGGCACATTGCCTCTTTAAGATGTTCAAATGCCTTTGTTTCTTCTAGAGTCAAAGAAAATGCATCTTTCTTCTTTAATGTTGTTAGAGGTGCTACTATTCCCCCATAATTTTTAACAAACTTGCGATAATACCCTGTCAACCTGAGAAACCCTCGTAGATGCTTTATGGATGAGGGAATTTTTCATTCCCTAATGGCTTTAATTTTGCTAGGATCTACCTTAAAAACTTCATGAGATACAATATTCCACCTCTTGTCCTCCAAAGAAACATTTGGAGGTTTTTGCATATAATTGTTTCTCCTCTAATAGTTTGAGCACCTTGTCAACATGTTTAACATGATCCTTCTAAGACTTTTTGTAGATTAGTATATCATCAAAATATACAATCACAAATTTTCTAAGGAAGGGTTTTAAAATGGAATTCATCGAACCTTGAAATGTAGAAGGTGCATTGGTAAGGCCAAAAGGCATGACCAAAAATTCATAATGACCCTCATGAGTTCTAAATGTTGTTTTTGGAATGTCTTCAGAATTCATTTTGATTTGACGATATCCTGAATGAAGATCCAACTTGGTGAAGTAAATTGATCCATGCAATTCATCTATCATCATCATGCAGGGTTGAAAATTTATATTTAATAGTGCAGCTTGTTGAGCTTCCCTATAATCTGGACACATGCGCATGATACTCCTTGCTTGTGCCACCAAAATTAACTGAGCAGAGAAAGAACTTTGGCTAGATTGATTCTATACCATCCTCGGAGAATTTCTGCAACCTACATTCATTTCACTCCTTGTTGGGGATAGGGAATATCATGTAAGGCTGATGTTTGAGGAAATTCCTAGGAAAGAAATGAAATAGCATTATTATGTCATCGAATAGGTGGGTGCCTTTGGAGTCTCAAATACCTTGGGATTATTGTCAAGTTTTTTGGAATTGGAGAATAGCTGATTTTGCCTGTAGGAACCTCCAAGACATATTGTGCAATTTGCCCATTTTTATTCTTTAGCAACATTGGCATGTCATTAAGAGCTTATTATATTTCTGGTTTCTGTTGATACCCCTTTAATTCAACTTCCTTTCCTTCTGGAAAAAATTTCAAGAAAAGTTCTTGAAATTAAAAAGCTTCATACCCAAGATTGTAGCCATTGGACTCCTGTACAACATCGCGACCACCCCATTGATGAAAGCATATGGACTACACCATTATTCTCCGATGGATAACCTGATATTATGGTACTTTACAGAGAAATCTATGGTTCCTCCATTTGGAACCATCACTTGAAACTTTGGTGCTAGATATAGGAAGAAATTCAATTCCTTGGCTATATTACAATGAGTAAAATTATGGGTACTGTTTTACCTTAGGAAACCAATTTCTTGGCTATGTAGAAATTGTGCTTAAGACATTAAGGATTATTGTTTGTTGTCACTTATTTGTCACTTCATTGTTTTTTGTATTCTCAAATGAAGGACCTGGAAAGCTTGGTCTTTAACCCTTAATACATATGTGACCAGAAAATCTCAGAATGCCATTTATTACTAGATATAAATGATGAATGAAGAAATCTTGAAGGAGAAGTTAAAGATAATATGTTGCTTAATACAGAACCTACTATCCGTCACTTAGAAGAATTATGAAAATGAGAACTGAATCATAGACAATATGCTGCTTAACAAAGAAACTATTATCTACGACACTTGGAGAAGTTAATATGATGCCTTATGCAGAAACTATTATCTATAAATTAGAAAGGAAGATGAAAACTTCAAGTATAGTTGCACTCTTTTAAGGAATTTTAACTTTATTTACATAGGCAAATAAAGACCTGCAGCTTCAATTACTATACTTGAAGGAAGAAAACATAATGGCACATAACAGAGAAAACATAGAATCATACCCAACAATGTATGGAAAACTTATGATTCTTCATTAATCAACAGTTGTATCAAGAATTCAATATTTTAGTCTCCAGGTTCTCCAAAATTCGAACCCCCTCTTTGTAAATCTTCATCTTTTTATACATTGTGAAACAGTTGTTGATTTCTGAAACTATCAAATTGTTTAAGTGCTTTTCTAACTATGTAAAGTAAAACTATTATAGAGTTTTATAGAGGGTAAAATACACCTCGAAGAACATGAAATAAGAAGGAAAATAAATAAATTTAGAAGAGGATGATAACCATTCGCTTTCTCTATTAATCTACTTCCGAGTTCCTCTGTATATATGCTTAATTAGTTTTAGTTGTAATGAATTGTGTTTGACTTTGTGTAAAACTGTGCTTATGCATGTATTGAGCGCATTTGAATTGACCAAAACACCAAGAAACTCGACCAATTGCCTTTTATTTAAATTCATATTTAACATTGATTTTTTCCTTTACACAGCGAAATTAACGCAATGCCTACAAAGGGGAATTGAAAAAGAATTAACTCAGTTTAATAATTCCATCAGATCTGCCCGTTCAACATTCCATTGACTTTCCACCGCAAATCGCAGTCGGATTTCAATTGGTGTATCAATCCAAAACTTAATGATATGCGATATAATGGACACGACGGGAAAATTAAACATAATATATGTAATATCGGGTCCGGCCTATTGCATATCGCAATCGGCCGAACCATATACCCAAACCTTAACGATTTGCGATATGGCGAACCTGCTGGAATTATAAAACATGATATATATGTTTTCGGGTTTGGCCATTGCATATCACAATTGAGATAGGCATATACACATATTCACAGACCCGTCGAGACTTTAAAACAAAATATATATGTGTTTCAGGTCCGCACTGCTCATTGCAATTAGGAATCGATGATTCTTGTGGTAATAACTTACCTGCTACATTATTTTTTTTGTGATTGAGATCTAATCGCATTACTTACCACACACACACACACACACACATATGTTGGTTATGGCTCCATATAACCATTTATAATATGATTTAACTTGATCGCATGGGTATACAGGG
>APFE030848933.1:0-10995 GCA_000404065.3 Pinus taeda | reverse complement strand
CTCCCTCCCTTAATAAAATTATCCAATTGCTAGAAAATCTTCCTTCTCAAAGAATCAATTAGTATCCAAGATAAAACAAGATGGGATTAAACATATCATGAAAATAGGAAGAACAATCCACCAACTAAAATACATGCATAATCAAATATTCTAAGCAACTTAGAATAGTCTCAGGTCACTAATAAGTTCCTTATTTCATATCAATCTTTAGCAAGCATAAGATAAATGAAATTAATCAAACTAATAAGAATAATTCCATATTTTGAATGCTCAATCCCACAAGAACCAAGAGAATTGGCAAAGGAGATAATAATCCTAGGACCATAATAACTCTCCAATAGTATAAACGCACTAGCTAACTATAATCCATTTATTAACCTAGGAAGTTATATTAAAATTCCAAACAGGTAACACTTTGCTTGAAGGAAAAGGCTCTATTTATAAAATTAGTTATGGATTTTGGCTTTCTAGATTCCTAACTCTTCACTTACTATAGGTGACTCTTAAACTTCTAAAATTCTAGCTTGCTATATTGTGTCATATTATCATTTTGGCTATTCAAATTGTTGTTGAGATTAATTGGTCATAAAATTGCTCAGATGATTAAGGCATAATCAATCAAACTTTGGTAAAATACATGTATATATTTCTCAATTTATGCTTGAATTTATATTTCAAATGTTTGTGCATTAGATTGCATACTCTTGATGCTTGCATTGGTTTGCACAATATCCAACACTTTGATATATAAGCAATCCACACAATTAAAATCAATTATAAATAGAAATATTCTTGAATTAATTGTTTAGATAGAGGTAAGAGTTGATGATGCCTTTAACATTATTTTTTCCTTCGAGAATAAAGAAAGATTTAATGAATCCACTATTGATCCGAGGAATATTCAAATCTCATGGAAAGCTTCCTTTATTCATTTTCAGTCTTCGACCTTTCCACTTTTCCAACATTCCAGTGAAAAAATATACACTTGATCAATGCTCTATCAAGGTAGTAATAACACTTCCTCTCACTAGCAAAAATAATCTATCAAGCAAGATGTGCATTTTGAATTCATTATCATAGTCAAAATGAAAACTAGATGAATCACTTGGATGTTTTAAATAAATTAAATAATTAATTTCATTGATGAGAATAAGAAATCAAAAATAGATTATTGTGAATGGAAAAGATGAGCATGGAAAATATCCTATCAATTTTCTACATAATGACACCACAAACAATTTTGTGCTTGCATAAATTCATACATGTGTGACACAAAGCATTGAATAGACAATTAACATCCACCATAAAGTAAAATTCATCATCAATTAAAAATGAATAGTGTCATTTAATTCAAGGAAACGGGCAACCATATAGGATTCAATAGCATGGCATGTGATTAAAATTAAATGAGATATCAATCACATCAAATTATTGGAATTTCACACCAAGAAATTGCTCAATGAACCCAAGGAATTGCATAATTCCTCTATGAGTTCTCCACACTTCACAAGTAATAAATGAGTCTTGAAATGCATTAACATTAAAACACCCACCTACAACCATAAACTCATCCAAATATTCTCTCAAACCCCAAGGTCTTTTATCCACTTCTGGATGACTCAAGACTCTCCAAGTGTAGTGCACTCCTCCACATAATCAAATTGATAATTATGATAGTAAAATTAATGGTCATAATAGTATGATGATACGAGATGATATCTTGTTGAAAGGATCTCCATGGGAATCCTAATATTTCTTGGTTTTTCACATCATAAGGAGAGGTTTAATGAGAAATAAACAATATTGAGGTTTCCCAATGAGTCACATGTTATTCATGGATTCAAAGAGGATTCACCTAATGCTCAAGATGTACTATATGTGTAATACCCTCCTCCCACATCTACCCAAGTAACCGGCCAATCAGGGTAAACATGTGATGAGAAGTTATTATGATATTATTCGACCTCCTAAGTCACCTTAAGGAAGTGGAACCAATGGAAACACACCATATAGACCTTCCACATTAGCAACAAGACTCCTAGGAACCATCCCAACCTCTCAGGTAACCAACCCCTAGGTCCCACTGAGTTTTTGACCATTAAAATCTCATACGCTCCCTTGATATGGGCATGCATGAGTCTAGGAGGCTTTGGACACTCCCACAGCATGGGTATGAATGCGTCCAGGGACTTTTCTGCCAATGTTGTGTCTGCATCTCCAAGATTTGAGCCACGTTTTAGGCCTAGATCCCAGGTCATTGCCCAAAACTAAATGACACTTCTAGAACTGAAAGATGATAGTAGAACAATGATACAAATGAAAATATTTGAACAACGACTTGACTGGACCCCTACTAGCCATGACAGGCATTTTTTCAAACATGTCAAAAATATGTAATCTACAGCTTTAAACAATAGATCTGAGCGTAGGGGTCTCATACTCATATGAGAATCGCTAAGAAGCATTGATTCCTCAACACATCTGTTGTAGTTTCATCCATTAGGCCATAGATACATTGTTCATTCGTTTACAATTAAAAACATGATGAGAGCCATACATAGCTATTGGCATAATACATGTTCATAAGCAGCATAGTAGCAATATAAATACCAAGAAAATAACAACCATATAATCCACATATAAAAAATAAAATACTCATGAAATAACAAGGAGAAAAAACCTCGTATTAATGGTGTAAAGGCCAACCAGTTGTGGGATTTCCACAAACCACTTGACTGTAGACATGCCTAAGCCAAATATCTCTTCAGCCAGTCACCCCCGTGCCATATTCCAAGCATGAATGTGGGATCTCATAAAACACATCAAGCAAAACCATATAGGGCTTCTAGAGGCCAAACCACCTCAACCCATCAAACAGTGATTCCACCTCACAGTCAAACATCACAAAGCCATCACCAGATTAGTCTCTACCCGAGCCTTTCAGGGCCAGAGCGTTTGTTACAACCAAGGCTCCAAGACTAGTAACTCAACCCACAACTATTTCCGAGCTCCAAAGTGTTTGTCCAACCAAGGCTCCAGGACTAGTAACTCAACCCAATCTATTACAAGGCTCCAAATCATTTTTCCAACCAAGGCTCCAGGAACTAGTAACTCAACCCAAGCTAAAGGAAACATGAGAACCAACAAGAAAAATAAAGAAATGAACCCATAACACAATGGCTATCCAGGAAATGGCAAGGCTAGGAAAATCCATTGTCAAACCAGAAAATCCTTCGTGCCAATGAAAGATCATGACCAATAAACCACATGCATATGCCATGCATGCCAAAACTAGGGAGAAAAACATACATGCAACTCAATATCTGCAAGTAAAACCCATTGTAGTTGCTGATCTCGATGTTTTCTTGCGCTTTCCTACTCTTCCTTTTCCTTCTTGCTCCAAAACTCCAAGGATGCCACACTCTCCAAGAGTACTCCAAGAAAACTCTAAGTGTCCATGAGTATGAGAGAGAGAGAGAATAGAGAGAGAGCTCCAATGATGAACTAACAAAAGTTTGTGAACTGATCCTCATAAGCCTTTTTATTAATGAGGCCTCTAGTTTCTTCATTTTCCATTATTTTCCTTCATTTTCCTCCTCACATGCAACCTATGACCTTTCACCTCCCTTTTCTTCTAATTTCCATTATTTTCATAAATAAATATGCCAAAAATTCCATTTTGTCTTTCTAAAGCCTTTGCCATTGCCTTTGCCAATTTCCTTAACCATTAATTAATCACCAATGATCCCCATCACTATGCTTTTACCCAACATTCAGCATGGAAAGATTGTTCCATCAACTGTGGTTATTATTTTGCCTTTATTAACTTTTATTACATGGATTTTTCACCAGGGTTGGTACAATATGAGATTGGTTGCAACTCACTCACCTTACCTAAAGATTTCCAAAATTAATTATAATAGAAAAGAATGTGATATGGATTGAAAACAAGCCATTCGAGATTTCATAGATAGCAAGAGCTTTGGATATAAATTCCATGGCTATAGAAACATATTATATGTGGATTTGTACACTCATTCATCTCTTGAATCCTCATGAATACTACTCTACTTTAAGGGTTATAAAAATGAGAAAGAAAACATAATCATAGAAGTTCATTAGATTAGAGAATATATGTAATCATATGCTAAAATATGGTTCCTTGTGGAGTATGAAGTATGGTGAATGGCACTATTGTATGTCCCAATTTGATTTCATTGTAAAGTTCCCAAAATTTGTTGAAATGTAATGAGTACATGGATATCTACATCCCTACCATTATTACATGATAGAGCAACACAAGATTTAACCATTTTATGGGGAGGGGAATCACAACACATCTTTACCAAAGTGTGATGCACTAAATATGCCACTTATAGTAAGTCTTTATGCATGTAAGGAAGAGATAAATAGTTGTGAAATGATGGTTTATTTTCCTTAGGAGTAAGATTGTTTTCCTCTCATATTTGTAATTAAGATGTAAAAGCAAATACAGTCGTTTACTCTGGATCTCTTCAACCATCATATTTTCTTCAACCAACCTATTTTCCAATTTGAGAATCACTATATTTTTTCTTATGTATTACCTCTTTATCAAAGTGTGATGCACCAAAAATTTGTTACCAAATCATTGCAGGGGAAAGGCAAAGATAAATCATTGTGTAAGGCAAAAATAAATCATTGTGTAAGAGATGAAAAGCTTCTAAGTCAACTTAGAATTCTAATGTAAAGCTTCCACTTGCATATGTAATGTAAAGTAAATAAATACGAAAGAGATGAAAATACTTTATGAAAACATAAATATTTAATGTGAAGTTCTCAATTGCCACCAAATCATTCTATTGGTAATGCAAAGGTAAAACATTACGCAAGAGATCCAAATCTTCTATTAAGCCTTACAAATATATTTTGAAGTTCCCACTTGTCACCTAATTGTATCATAAAGGAAAAAGTAAATGATTGAGAAAATTATGAAAATATTATTTAATTGGTAGTTGACACTTCTTATTAAATCGTAGTATGTGTAAGATAGAAGAAAATCATTATCTATGGAAACATTCATATTTGTGTAAAAAACAAATTTATTCTAATTTCAATTATAATTGGCCTCTAAATCGAACTCATTATGTTAAGTGCTTCTTCCTTTTGAAACATCATGAGATTCAACATCATTATTGCATTTTTAGGTGGCCTTGGGATTAGTGTAAAAAATATGAGATTAAACCTCATTATTGCATTTTTAGGTGGCCTTAGGAATAGTGTAAAAAATTCAAATGCTTGAATTTTGCAAAAAGATTAGAACTAATGGAGGAAATTGCATCATGCTCTTACTTAAGTCATCAATGTACTAGAACTACTATTTATCATCAAATTATTACCGGAGGGAGCTTGCCTTTTTAAGAGCCAAAAATCATTATAGTTGGTTCTTGGATAATAAAATATGGCCCAGATAGCTCAATAAAATATAGCCCAAATAGCCCAATAAGTCTAAAGAGTTGCATTCATAGTTCTTGGCTAATAAAATATGGCCCAAATAGCCCCATAAGTCTAAAGAGTTGCATTCATAGTTCTTGGCTAATAAAATATGGCCCACTAAGTCTAAAGAGTTGCATTCATGGTCTTATATAACAATAGTGTTCATAAAATGTTCTATATTTCTTTTAGCTTATAAACTAAAATACTTCAAGGGAGAGTAATACATGTCTTAAAGACATTATCACGTGATTAAGGGTAACCCCATTAATAACCTACCATCTATTTCATCCACTCTTCACTGTAATAAGTAAATCCTACTGCCACAAATAGAAAATCATGTGCAATTAAATAATACAATTACTTAATTATTGTGCCATATTTTAAAATTATTCTAAAGCATTAATTACACTATGATAATGAATTCAATGACATGTATTAAATAATAATGAAGCTACGTGTGCAATTAAATAATACAATTAATTAATTATTTTAAAATTATACTAAAGCATTAATTACACTATGATAATGAATTCAATCTAGAACTCCATTGAGGCATAGAATATAGGAATTTTAATAATGAAGCTACGTTTTAATAAGATTATAAACTTTGTATTACTTTTTAACTAATAAATGAATGTGGAATCATTGAATGTACAAAGATTATAGAAAACTTTTAGCAACATTTTTTAAACATCAAGGATGGGGCCTTTCATTTAGATAAGTGTAAAATGTAATTATAAATGTTAGTAAAAACATTATGAATCAGTGAGATTTTGTGACGTGTCAAATAAAAATTTCGAATGAAAGTTATAAATATTGCTCGGATTTGTCACATAAAGGAATAGAATAATAAACGCAATAGATAATACGAACCAAAATATTATACTTTTATTGACATGTAATTAATGTTCACTAGCCTCTTCAAGGGCGAAACCTTCAATAGAGAAATTTCAAATTACAAATGATTTCCAAAACACTTTTTACAATCCTTCTACATCTTCACATATTACTATCTATCTCCTAAGAACATTATAGGGGAGGAATTTTCTAATGGTGAAACCTTCTAGTAAGCATTCTTACAATAATTATTTTCACACAACAACGTGGGTTGTATTTACTATTGATGGCCTCCATACATAGTGATATATATATATATTATATATATATATATATATATATATTTATTTATATTATATATATTATATATATATATATATTAATTCTATATATTATAATATATATATATATATATATATATATATATATATATATATTATATATATATACACCTAGGGGTTCAGGAAGGTAGAGACCTTAACATGCCAAGCCACCACCCCCCTCCCTACGCACTTAAAAAATGGTATTATCTTCAAGGATGGAGATGTGAGAAGTGTTGTAGAATGGTTGTTGGTTCCCATGTGACATCCTCTAGCTATGTATCCTTAGATTGTATTAAAACTCCATGGATAGTGTTGGCAGAGACATCACTCACATTTGCCAAGGATGGCCTCTAGCTACAACCAAAAGGAACCTTCTTTATCCAACGCAAGTAGACCAGTTTGAACAAGATAATTGGATCCAACCACTTTATTTAAGCAGGAGATGTTAAAGATGGGATGGATCTTAGTGTGGCTTGGAATTTCTAATGTATAAGTGACTAGCCTAATATTCTTAAGATATTATAAGGGCCATAAAACTTGGGAGAAATATTTTGGTGGTGATATTTTTTTAGGGGGGTTTGCTTATATGGTTGGAGATGAAGAAACAACCCAATCCCGTTCTTCAAAATGCTTGATTAGATTCTAATCCATGACCAAATTATCTTTGAGAATGCAAAGCATGTCAACCCAAGATACAAGTGTTTTTTGAACGTCTTTGACCTTTAAGACACTTAGTACACAAGATAATACTAATGGTGGTTTTGGTCCATAGATCACCTTGAAGGGGTTCATGTGAGTGGTAGCATGATATGTTGTATTATACCACCATTATGCAAGGGGTAACCACTAATCCCATTCGAACTATATTTCTAAAGTAAAAAATCTCAAATACAATTCATTAATAACTTCAATCTGGATATTAGTTTTGGAATGATAACTAATGCTAAGATGTAATTGAGTGCCCTTAAATCTAAACAATTATTTTTAGAAGTTGTTGTTGGCATTATGATACATGTGTTGTACTTGATGGCAACCCACTTGTAGCAGAACAACTATTAATTTTAGGTATGTTCTATGCTAGAGCAATTTATTTAAATTTTCACAGTTAGCAATCACATCAGCATTACAATAAGCTACAGATAGAACATAAATATAAAATGCAGAAGACAAGCCAAGACAAGAGGACATAAGATGTGGTGCGAACCAGGGACAAACCCCACAATGTGTGGGGAAACCCTTAATCAATTCTTCTTTTATGTTCTTCAAAGTTCAGCAGATAAAGTGAGAGATAGTACATATACAACAGAAGTCAACCCTTTGACTTATCTAGATCAGAGCATAGATCATTTCCTATAACGGAGATGTATGAGATGAGTTGAAGACATTCTGCTTCAACTGATTCTCCAAGGTGATGGCTTCAACTATCCATTTTATCCATTTGCTACACCTTACCGTGGAGCATCATCTCATATGTTTTAATCATCATACAGTCTCATCCATCATCATGCTGCCTCATACATCAGCATGTTGCCCCATACATCAGCATGCAATCTCATTACTGATCATGTTGCCCTTTACATTATCATGATCATGTTGTTCTTCATAGTCCCGTTACTAATCATACTCATATACATATATATTTATTAATCACCAATTATAAGTCATACCCTTACAGATCTGACTAGGAGAATGCCGAGGTATATTATGAAATCATAGCGATCTTCTATACTATAAAAGTTCTATAGACAATGTAGACCTTCTGATTCAAACCCTAACCATTGCTTACCATTATGCTGAGACTGCTACATGAATACCACCTGGATCTACTTCATCAATGGTAAGGTGTTACGACGTATAAGGTTTCCATGAACAGCGTTGAGAAGTCTCCATGACTATGTATGGTCTTCTAGAATTATATAGATAGCTCTTCATTCAACCGAGATCCTTACAAGTGTGCCATGACTGTACCATACCCTGCGTATGAGTCTTTTATGAACTGCGTATAAATGTATTCAATGAACAACGTACAGTGTATAGGGTTTACAGCGTATCAGCGTTCCATGAACTGTGTGTAGGTTTCCTTTCCATATATTGTGGTTCTTCTATCCCAGTGGCTTCATACATCTCCATGACAGCGTTGGATTATTGCCTGGTTATATATATATTATATATATATATATATATATTATACTGTCCAACAATATCTGAATGTCCTGTGTCTATAATTATATCTCACTGTCCTATGTATAATCTGATGCCCAGAGTATGATACTATATCTATATATATCTAATATATATATATATATAATATATATATATATATATATATATATATATATATATATATATTATATGACTATCCTGCGAATATATGGTTATTGCATTTTCATGATTTAGCATTCTGACTACGGACCACCTTTTTTTATTTATTTATTTATTTTTACACGGCTAACATTTTGTTGGATAGTGTATAAGTGCTCCCAAGCTCTGCGTAATATATATATATAAATATATATATAGTGATATATATAATATATATAAATATATATATAATATATATATATATATATAGTATATTATATATATATAATATATCTATATTATAAATATATATATTATATATATATATATATATATATATATATATATATATATATATATATATATATTATATATGTTGTGTGTAGACTGCGTTTAGGTTGCTACAGACAACGTATGAAGGCTTCTTGAACAGCTGATCACTGTCACCCTTGACCGTGTTTAGGGATGCTCCATTACTGTAGCCAGATCTCCTCTAACTGTGGCTCCATGCCTTGACTGCGTTTCCTTTTGATGACAGCATATAACTCTCCATCATGTTCTGCATATACATGGTCTCCATTAACTAAGGTACAGCGTAAAAGATCTTAGCGTGCATCCTCATAAGCCTGTGGCTTATTGCGGCTAGGGTATTACAGCAGTTAGGGCATTAGCGTATTCTTTTGGTTCTCTCTTTCTCCAAAAACCCAAGACGTGGAGAAGAGATCACCTCCAGAATGTGTGTTCAAATGACATCAAATCCTCATCTATTTATACTAAAAATGTAGAGGTTGAATAGACACGTCGGTTGGGCTTCTGGAGCCTACATAAGAGCTAGTCGGCTTGATAATAAATATATAAAAAAAATAAATTCATATCTCCATAAATACTTATCGGAATCGGATGATCTTTGGATCAATCCTACACCTCTCGACGAGAGGGATCCAATAAAATTATCAGCTGCCATAAATAAGCCACCCACATGGAGTTTAGCTCTAGTTGCCAATTTAATGCTCCCTCTCAACTAGGGAGAACTCCATCCGCTGATTCATATGTCTGACTGTACTATCTCGGCCATTAGTGCCTTGCACTGCTCTGCCTATCTCTATAAGCTCTGTTGACTCTGCTCTGCTCTACTGGCTCTGCTCAACTCTGCTAGCTTTGCTCAGCTTTGCTGGCTCTACTCAACTCTGTTGGCTTTGCTCAGCTCTGCTGGCTCTACTCAGCTTTTCTAGCTCTACTGGCTCAGCTCAGCTAGCTCTGCTCTACTTTGTTGGCTCAGCTCTGCTAGCTCTACTCTGCTCTACTTAGCTCAGCTCTGCTAGCTCTGCTCTGCTCTGCTGGCTCTGCTCAACTCTCTGATTTGTTGGCTCTTCTCAACTCAACTTAGCTCTGTTGAACTATGAAGAAGAAGAATCGATCGAGAATGAGTCATATCATTCTCCACTGACCTGAAGCCAATCTCAGAGTGTGTACCACTGGTCCCAGACCAGTCTCCACTGACCCAAAGCCAGTATCATAGTGGGTACCATAACTATGATACTGGTCCCAGACCAGTATCACAGTCTTAGAGAGTGTACCACTGGTCCCAAACCAATCTCAGTCGACCCGAAGTCAGCGTCATAGTATGTACCACTCTCATTGGTCCAGACTAGTACTGCACTGACATAAAGTCAGTCTTGGAGTATGTACCACTGGTCCCAGACCAGTCTCAACCAACCCAAAGTCAGTGTCATAGCAGGTACAACTCCTACCACTGGTCCCAGACCAGTATCGCAGGCTCAGAGAGTGTACTACTGGTCCCAGACCAGTGTCAACCGACCTGAAGTCAGTGTCATAGTATGTACGACTCTCACTGGTCCCAGACCAGTCCTACACTAACACGAAGTCATTCTCGGAGTATGTACCACTGATCCCAAATTAGTCTCAGCCGACCCGAAGTCAGTGTCATAGTATGTACAACTCCTACCACTAGCCCTAGACTAGTATCATTGATCCCAGATCAATGGATGTCATCCTAGCATAGGGAGTACGGTAGATACAACGATGCGTCCATCGGTAC
>APFE030848931.1:0-10508 GCA_000404065.3 Pinus taeda | reverse complement strand
AAGAGGTCTCTCTCTCACATACAAGGCAACAAACTCATAACCTTCCTCAAGCTCTAAAGCAATCCTCACACAACACACCAAATGCCTACAAAGAGCAGCACTAATGCACTAAGAATTCCTCTATCAAAGTCTATGTTCCAAAAACTAGCTGCTCATGGCAATGGTGGAGGCTTATAAAGGAGAAGGAGTCTCCATGAATAGTGAAAGGATGAGCTTTCCCCCAAGAAAAGTGGGTGACCACGCGAACAGACATGCCAGAGAAAGGATGGCGACCTTTACAAAGCTAACAGCTAAGTCTGGAGTCATCTAGAAGGCCGGCAGTTAGAACAAACTCACCTAAACAGGATCAGTGCGGATGCAAAACTAGGCTGGCGCACTGGCATCGCAATTCAATTATAGAAGAGGTCCGGTCAGCGCGAACTGATACAAGCGAAGGGCACGCTGTTCATGAAATTCGATCAGCACGGAAAACACGTGTGCTTCCGCGCTGGCAGTGCACCAGTTACACTGTCATCCGCCAATCAGCGCGGTTATTTTAGGAACAGTCGCGATGATCCAATAAACTTAGGCAAAGAGGGTTTTTAGCCATTTCAGAGAGCATGAGCATGGTGAATGTGATTTTATGACACAGTAGGGAGACTGACAAGGTGACAGTGACATTTTACTGTGTAACAAGGATGGTGTGGATGGGTCCTAGGAGGTCTTAGGTGGCCTTTTGGAGGCTTTTCCCACACTCGGCCTTCAAAAGAAAGCCTACAGGAAAAACTACAGGAGGACACAGGGAAACTACAGGAGGAAAACAGGGAAACTATAGGAGGCCTACAAGAGGAGGCCGAGAGAAATTTTTGCCGTTTTGAGGGTGTGAGAGTGGGTGGAAAAGGTGGATGAAGGTTGGAATGAAGTGTTAGGGCACCTAAGGTCTACCATGAATCACCAGGAGAGAGAAAGATGATTGGGTTTGCTCAAGGAGAAATGAAGAAGTTCTATGAAAAATGCAGGAAACTAGGGAAGAATTGAGGTGAAGTTTGGGAGACCTATAGGGCATGGATCAGTTGGAGGGTGTGATTGTTGGTAATCTGGCCTACTGCTGGAAGAGATCTGCTACATAGAAACTGACAATCAACCAAGAAAATCAAGCAACCAATGAAATAAGTGCATCCTAGGAGAAATAGAGTTTTGCATTGAAATGGCCTAAACTATGATGTTTAGAAGGAAATGCTAGGAAATGATGTAAGAAAGGGAAGCATGCAAAATAACTATTGCAAATCAGGAAGTGAACATGATAAAGAAGATATAAACCAAAGAAAAACTAGACTATCAACCTACTAGAGAGCTGCAAACACTAGAAGTCCTAGGAATGAGGAAAATTTATGTTTTTGGGGCAGCAAGAGAGTCTTTGCCTCAAATCATGGTCTCATAGGGAAGAAGAGAGGCCAAGGCAATGTTTCTAGCCTTTTGAATCTTCTTTGATCACTGCTTAACCTGCTACAGAAAGCAAAAATGGAAGCAAACTACTAAATCATCAAAAGCAACCTATTCTTAACCATAAGAGAAATACATCTAACAACAAATTAATCTACCAACCGAAGTAAAGAATACAAATACAAGTAAAGAGAAGCTTGATTGCTTGGATTGGGCCCTAACCCAAGAGCTTCAGCCCTCTGAGGTAACTCCGTGCTATCTCAAAAAGGATTCCATCTTCATTATCAAGAAATTAGCAAGATTACATAAAACTGTCACAAAATAGTAAGCTCGAAATTTGAGCAGAGTTTACACAAGAAAAAAGTCAACCCTAGTGAGGCCCTAGGCCTCTCTACTTATACATCTGAAGCTACCAATAGCTTATTTAAAATCAGGGAGGCTTGGCTCCCAAAACTTGAGATAACTCTCAATCATCTTCCGCTTGCTCAACTACCTTCTAGTGCATGATTCCGCTGCTTGTGCTTCGAGCTGAATGAAGGGGAATTCGAAGTGAGGAGAAATAAATGAGGGGGATTCCCTCCTATAAGTCCTCTCCTATGTCTACTTCGAGTTATTGCTACAGTTTGACCAATAAATCCTTGACTTTGACCTCAAAATCCATCAATAATCTGCATTAACACATGTTAGACCACATGGCATAATAACTAACTCAACTCACCCTATAAGCATAAATATAATCAGAAAATCATACAATAAGATAAGAGAATGGTTGAATTGACTAGGTTAGTAGGTAAAATGACCCCATATAATTACCCATTTATGAAGCTCATCATATCTTTTGGTACTTGACAAGGGTTCTTGTACATAAATTTCTCAATGATAACATTGTGGATGTTGGCTTGGTTATCTATTATGATTGCGATAATTGATGTGACAAATATTCTCATGACAATGAAATATTAACCGCGATGTTTGTAATGTTCATTAGTTACATGTGAACAAGTGCATATTGTGTAATAGCTTGATTTGATTTTGATTGAGTAGAGGCAGGATTGTGTAGGTACCAGATTGAGTAGTATTGAGTAGTGAAGTTGCTAGGATTTGATAGTAATATACTTACCGAGTAGAGTAGTAGAATCTTCATTAAAATCTTCTTATATTGATTCAAAGCACAGGGGGATCCAGTGTGAAAATAGAAAAATGTGGTCTGCCAACTCTTCAGGGTGGTAGGGTGGTGAAAGGTAGGTGATTGGAGTTATCTTCAGGTTGGAGCTTGAAAACACTTTAGGGCAGTAGGGTGGTGCTAGGGGGAGTTGTATCCTGCATGGGCCATTGGAGTTTTTGTCCAGTTGTAGTACAAAGGGTGTTGGGGCATCCTTTAGGTTGGAGCTTGAGATCAAGGGCATTGGAGCATCCTCCTAGTTGCAATTGGTAAACAAGGTGTTGGAGCATTCTACAGGTTGGAGTCTCCTTTAGTTGGAGCCAGAAACTTGATGTAATTATTTTGAAGACAAATGTTTAGAAGCATTTGGTGGTTTTTCTCCTAGAAGGGTTTCCACCTAAAAGTATCTGTGTCCACCATCTTGATTTTTTCACATTATTGAATGGTGTTGTTTATTATCGATGATTTTTTATAATATCTAATGCTAATAACGTTTAATGCTATGTGAAGTTAAAAATAATATTAATTGGTTAAAAATAATACTAATTGATAAGAAATATTGATTCAACCCACTCTTAGTATTTCCAAAAATTAGTATCAAAGCAAGTTCCTTCAGTAACAACATTATAGTTGGAAGGCAGAGATGTGGAAGTCAAAGAAGAAAGCTATCAGGCATTCAAGAAAAGTTATAGGTATTGAAATGATTTCAGATCCTATTATCGCTAACATTGAAAATGATACAGGGAGGAAGCTTCTAAATAATAAGATGAAGAGATGAATGAGATAAAATTTCAAAACGAAATTGTTAGAGTTATAAAGAAGTTTAAGTTTGAGAAAAAAAACATCAAACTTCTAAAAGATGAATTGAAAATAGCAAAAGGACATGCTAGAAGCCTTAATAAGAAGAATGAAGATCAAAGGAAATCACCAAAAACCTTAGAGTGCAACTGGAAGAAGCCAGAAAAGTTGAAGAGTCACTAAGAAGAGAACTTGAAGAAAGTAACAAAGAATGGAAGAAAACAGAGAAGCAAAATCTCACACTCAAGGAAGAAGTTGCTCTATTGAAGCTCTAGGTGCAGGAAGTAGAAAAGAAAGACAAAGATTTGATAAGCCATCAAAAGGAACATGGTAAAGGTTACATATCTAAAGTTGATTAAAAGAAAAGAGAAATGGATACCGTTGTTGCAGAAATAGATAAGATCAGGAAGGAAAATGAAATGAAGAAGGAATAGATACAAGTTCTTAATAGAGAAGCAAATAAGGTCACTCTTCTAAAGCTACAAATAGAGGAAGAAGAAAGAAGAAGACAAATCTTGAAAGTTTGGTTTCAAGAAAACCTTGCTCAAAATCAAGAAAAGTTTGATGCAATTCCTAATGAAATCAACATGTTCAAGGATTGGAAAAGAGAAAATTTGCAGGTGATTGACAAGAAATATCAAGAATTGGCTTAGTTGAAGATGAAGGAAGAAGAAGCAGGTAAAGATCCATGTGACGAAGGCATAAGCTCCAAGACTTTGCAAAAAAAGATTGATGAGAAGATTAATCCAAGTGAAGGACCGAATAAGATTAAAAATGTCATGTCTCCAAGGAATAATGTTGAAGCAAGCAAGGAAAAAGGAAGGCAAAATATTGCACCACCACCTTCGAAGAACAATGAATACAAAAGACCATGTAGACAAGATAACTCATCCAGGTATGCTAATTCATTCAACGGTTATTATTTTTCATGTACTAACTGTGAACATATGTCTATGGATTATAAAGTTTTTGACATGTACAATTATTGAGGGTATTATCAAAACCCAAGAAGAAGGCTTTCAGGATCACAAGATAGGTTTCACGATGGATTTTCAGTAGAAAGTACATTTGAGCTAGGCCAAACATTGAATGTTTCAAATGCCATAACTATGTCCATATAGCTTAGATTTCAGACACAAGATGGAATATTCCATGATGACAACCCCAACTTTGAATGTTACAAATGTCGTAACTATGTGCACATAGCTTGAGATTGCAGATACAAGATGGAATCAACCATGAATGACAAATTTAACATCAGATACAAGGATGTATGGAGAGGAAACAGGTACAAGAAGAGTAAGAAGATAAGAAAGTATCAATAGTCTTGCTTTCAGGTTTCGTAAAGGCAAAAAGTCATGATGAATCAATAGGTACATTGGAGTATAACAAGGTTCAGTATGATCAAACCGAAGATATGGGTGATACATTATTTTGAAGAATCCAATATAATGACTCCATAAATATTGAAGAGGGCGATTCTAAGTAGAAATAGTTTCACATTTAAATATCAATCATTGATAGATTGATAGTTGGAAGATATGAAGAAGTGTCATGGATAGTTTCAGTGAAATAGCAGTTATGGTAGGAAAAGATTATCCATGTTGACAAGTAGAGTCAAAAGTGGCAATCCATATGAAACATAACATGACAAGTGGAGACAATTTGTTGCAACAAGTATTGAGGAAAGCATTTTGAAGAATGATAGATACTTTGTAGGAAGACAAAGGAAGGCTTGTCTTCAGGGGGGGCATAAGTAGATTACAGGTCCATAGGAGGCAACAAGATTGTTAGGAAAAGTGTCCCTTTGCCATTGATGTCAAATGGGGATATAAATCAAGAGAAGGAGATCGATGCATGAAGTTAGGGGAAGTTTTACTTGCTGAACGAGTATGTGTGTTGTCATCAATGACAAAGGGGGAGATTGTTGAATGATGTTCTCATTGATTTCAACCTTGGGGTTTGAATTTGAATAGATACCATTATTTGATGTGAATGAACGCTTTTAATATTTGTCTGAATTACATCAAGTTGGAGCTCCACTATTGGATGGTTGAAAAACATAGTTCTAGGGTTTGGGTTCTTTAGACTAAGGAGGTACCCTGAACTTGTTCAAAGTTTCTGAAATGCAAAATCATTAAGTTTACCTTGTATTTCATCGTCACTAGATTATCCTCATCAATATGTTTCTAGTTGTATGTGGCATGCCCCGAGAGGCCTCCTAGTTTTAGAGATATTCACATTCGAAGTTGAAGAACCCGATCAATGGATAAAAACCCTAGGCATGGCACCTCATCATTGAATTAAGGGCTTAACATATAGATCAACCATTGTGTGAAGGGTATAAAATTAGTTTTTCATCTACAAGAAATATCCCTCATCAAAACAAAATTCCAAACCCCAACTCCATAAGGGCACCCCCTCTTTCACCTAGTCAAAAGGTCAAATTGTGACAAGGGCTTAAAATTCCAAATCTTAAGATTTTTTTTTTCTAAAGGTCATTAAGGCAATCAAGCTAAATAGGCTCCTCTCCAAAATTAAAATAATATATATTACCCAATTGTGAAGACATGACAAGGTTTTACAAAGTTATCTTAATCAAATGAAGTTAGGGCTTTTAAGATTA
Source organism: Pinus taeda (assembly GCA_000404065.3). Lineage (NCBI taxonomy): Eukaryota > Viridiplantae > Streptophyta > Pinopsida > Pinales > Pinaceae > Pinus > Pinus taeda. The sequence continues at coordinate 4,500 of APFE030848931.1, read as the reverse complement.
AAAAGCAAATTAAAATTCAAAAGTCTAAAATATCTCACCAACAAATCCTCCAAACGTTTCTATTTGGAATCCCCCCTCCTACTCACAAATAAAACTATAAAAAGATACCTAATGCACCCTCAAAACGATGACATTTTTCAATGACCTATCTTGTTTGTCTCGGCTCTGGAATTCAGTCCTTGAGGAGATAGCAAAGAAATTAGAAGGTAGGGTTTAGGTATTTTGTTTTTACTTTGGTTTGGGGATCTGTTTGGGATTTTTTTATTACATGGATTCATTTGTATACTTCTTACCGTCAACCCTCATTAGGAACACATCTTATAGGTATGAACCATCTTCAAGTCTCATCATTTTAGACCTTGGAATCTCAAAAAGATATGTGGACTATTGCTTGAAAAGGAACTCTGATCAACTCGATGGTACCTCGATAAAATTCTGAACAAGTGCAGATTAACTTATAACAAACCTAAATCAAAATTTTCAAACCAAATATAGACCTATATTAATGCATAAAATAATGTCTTGACCACTAGGCCATTCGACCCTCCTTGAGGAAGATTTAGGGTCGGTTAAAGGTGTATTATCTCCTAAATCTATAGTACAGTGACCTAGAGTCAATTGTTGATATCCTTTTATTTTATTATGACACAAAATAGTGACATTTATAAGGATTGAGCAGTTGATGAATTTTGAGAAGATCTGCAACTTGTGACACAATAGGCTTGAGCTTAGTCACTGAAGTTTAATTCATAGTGATTCTAACCTCCTTCAACACAGTGCAGTTATAATCATATTTGCATTAGTAAAAGAGTTATCTAGGGTTTGAGTAGTGGTATATACAACTTCCTTGTGACAACTATCTCAATATAAATTAGTGTGACCTAAGGTTTGTAAGATTGTGACATAACCTTATTCTTATATTTGGTAATGACCCTTAATTTACATTGAACCTTGAAGTTGAGAAGTTTGACAATTCAATACACATTTTGACACAATTCTAAAGCAATGGATATCTGAATGGTTGGCTCATTAAGTATTCTGAAATGGCACAATGATACCTCAAAGAATAAATTCAATGATCAAATGCACCAAGGGAATCATTGACTCTCAATTTCTTTGAGTATAACAGTAACACTGTTTGCAAGTAACATTTGATTAATATATGAGATTGATATTTTATTAACTACATAATGTACATTGCAACAATACATCAAAACTTTGATAAGGCCAACTTGAAGCCTCAGCCATATAACTAAATTTAAGCATTGGTCATTATGAGGTAAGTAGAATTGACTGAATTTTAAATGAAACCAATTTATTTATGTGAAGACTCTAGAAGTAAGAATTGAGACAACAACAATTGAATCAAGGTATTATTATAATACTTCAATTTTTAATTGAGAGACCATTAATTACAGCAAGGACTATTACTCATCACATTCACTACATATCAAAGCAATAAAAAATTGGTATTTGGTTATCATAAAGGCATTTTTTGCAGCATCACATAACAATCAGAGTCTAACCTTGACTTTACCATGTGATACTTAACTACAATGATGAGGCATGACAATATACATGATGATGTGTGATCAAGTACTCTCTACAAAAACTAGTAACTTAATAGTCTTGACATGACAATGATGACTATAATTATAATGTGATAGTAACCTTAGACAATGCATAATTATTGTGGGTGTTTGTGAAAATGATCTACATGAGAGTGCACTTGGACTTTGATAGTATCTTTTGGTACTTGACAGTGGTTCTTGTACATGACAGTTTCTCAATGATAACAATGTGGATGTTGGTTTGATTATTGTAGGTTTTAACCCCGTACAAAAATTACCTGCATCTGAAATCTAGAACACAGAAAATAAACAATGCGAGCGCATAACACATAAAACACATATACATAGAGATTTCCCCTGGATCCCAAAATTGGGACTACTAGCTTGATTTTTCATTATGTTCCTTTCAATGTTACAATACATATTTATACATGTTGAAGCATCCAATACCATGGACCGAAAACCATCACGTCCAAAACCATGGACCAAAAAAGATCGCATCCAAAACCATGTGCGAAAACCATGCGCAAAACCATAGGTAGGTTCGCCCAACCTAATATAGGGTCCAAAAAAATTTTCCCCAGGGCGCTGCCCCTGAACCCGTAGAGTGGGGCTACCCACGCCGCTCAAACCCCCTAGATAGGGGGGCTTGCCACCCCCCCCTGTGACCCCCCCGCTGCATAATCGGCGCAACAAAGGGGGGGCTCCACCCCCCTCTAACCCCCTAGTTCACTACGTGGGCTAGTCATGGAAAGAATATAACACAACCCAACATTCTCCCACTTGTTGTTTTCTTTCCACAGGGGGTCACAAGAGAGCTTTGTCATTTATCCATCCCTACAATTCCCATTGTTTCTCTACACCAAGATAACTTATCAGAGCTCACAAATTTTGTCAATGAAACTGCAATATTCTTCAAAGTGTCCACCTTTATTAGCAAAATCTTTTTGTCTTCTATCATATTCCTCACAAAGTGATACTGAACATCAATGTGTTTTGTCTTTGAATGATAAGCATGGTTCTTTACCAAGAATATTGCACTTTGGCATCACGTCTATCCTTATAGCTCCCTGTACTAAAACCCCATACTTGAACACAATCTCTGCAACCAAACTGCTTCCTTTCTTGCATGAGTGGCTACCATGTATTCTGCCTCTTTAGTTGATAGTGCCACAATAGATTGTTTCTTACTCATCCAACTAACTGCACCTCCAAATAGGTTAAATACATACCCACTTGTAGATCCTCTTTGATCTAGATCTCCAACCCAATCTGCATCAACAAAGTCACGAATATCCAAATCTTTATCCAATCCTAGTCTTCCTTGGTAGCACAAACCATAATCACTAGTGCCATGCAAATACCTAAAAACCCGCTTCACTACTGTCCAATTCTTCTTTCCTGGTTTTGACATAAGCCTGCTCAATACTGTTGAAAATAGCAACAAGAAATGCTAAAAATAGAAGTTCTAAAAATAGCACTACTATAAATAGCATTTCGGGATACCTTCCAATTTTAGTTAGTCCCTGAACTAAAATTGAGAAGTAAAACTCGAATTTGATCTTAGCAGGTATTTGTAAAATAATTAATTAATTCATCTTGAGTTAATTAGTTGTAGGAAATCAAACATGAAGTCTATGTGAAGACATGCAACCGTTTCTCCATTGATTGAGGAAGTTATCCATTGATTAAAGGAGATCGGGATGAGTTTTACTTTGAGTGTAATTAGTTAGCTCAGTTATTTGAGTTAAGTCCTATTAGATTAGTTCCAATAGTTTTTGGAACTGATTGTGAGTTCAGTTAGTTAATGCATGCATGCATGTAACTGTTGCACTTCAGATAACTGAATATTCTCTCATAAATAACTCATGCATGTCAGTTCAGTCAGAGACCCAACTGAGATCAGGTGATGGGACAGTGTACTATCAGTTGAAGTAATATTCCATGGAGGATATCTCTTTCATGCAGAAGGAATTCATTCCTCGGAGATTGCACAGTTACTTTTGAGTTTGATGGTTGTGTGATGAGGCCAATACTCACTGGTGGTAGCGTTGGACCCCAAGAGAATCTGCGTAAGGAAATAGGAGGCTTGGAGGGATGAGTGAAGGCATATGTTGTGTCTATTTAGTCTGTGAGTTGTGTTGTTCGATTGTGCTGAGAGCTGGATGGCTTGTGAGCTGAAGCTTTGTGTAATCTGAACATATTCCACTTGTATGATATTATAGAGATTAGGGTTTTAGTCTGAGGCTTTCCCCAGAGTATTCTTTTGTGTTCATGTGTGATTGCTTTCTCATTCTCAGTTATATGTGTTCTATTTGATCTTGCGCATATTCAATTAAGCTTCCACAAAGTTTGTTGTAGAAGTAGATCTTGTATTTTTCTATTGCATAATCTGTTGATCTATAGTGGGAAATTCTACAAATACTCCCATTGCATGTGCAATGTCTGGTCTAGTATAGACCATTGCATACATCAGGCTACTGTCTGCACTTGCATATGGAACACGGGACATTTCCTCTCCCTCTTCTTGTGTCTTAGGACACTGTTCAACAGATAACTTCACACCTACAAGAATAGGAACCTTCACCGATTTACTATCCTACATATTAAACCTCTACAGTATTGTCTCGACATACTTCCTCTGGTTTAAACAGAGCTTCCTCTTTGCCCAATCTCTTTTAAATTCCATGCCCAAAATATAGTTTGCAGCACCAAGATCTTTCATGTCGAATTTGGAGGACGATTGGATCTTCAAATCCTGGATAATTTCTCTGTCATTTCCAATCAGCAACATATCATCCACATACAAGATCAGATAAATAACATGGTCACCAATTAATTTAAAATACACACAGTGATCTGCTTTGCTTCTAGTGAAGCCAAGTCCCCATAAATGTATCAAATTTCTAATACCACATCCTTGGTGACT
>APFE030848918.1:0-37153 GCA_000404065.3 Pinus taeda | reverse complement strand
TTTTTCCCTTACCAATATATCCTTCATTTTTGCAGCCCTTGCTTCCTCATGGTTCATCCATGATGCCAAAGCCATCAACTGTAAATCCCCTAGCTTTGCATTAGGGTCCCATACATTCATATCTATCAAAGTCACGTTATGCAAGTAGAACTCAAATATCTTAGCCTTATCCTCTAATTTACTTTGATAATAGAGATTGATGAACTATCTATAATACTGGAATGGCATGGTGCCTCTCTATGCTAGGGGTCTTGATTTGGAACTGTAGCCATTGTTCCTTAAGGTATAATGCATAGGACTTAGCTGGCATCTTGCACTGGATGGCTTACAAAGATAGACTGGCCATGGATTCCCATTGATTCTCTCTTTCTTGCATTTGTCCTTTCAACCATGCATTTTTTGCCTCCAACTGAGTCTTCATGATGGCCTCTCCTTCCCTCAGGCTACTTAGTTCTCTTCCCATCTCTTTGAGCTTTTCCTCCATGTGACCAATGTCCTCCACACCCTTGGACTTGGAAATTTGCATCCATCTATGTGTTCTGGCTCTTTCTTTCTCAAGCTCAAAGAATAATGGAATGACAAATTTTTGTGGAATGACCATGCCCCCCTCAATAAATATGTAGTAGGAGTTAAGGTTAGGTTGAGGACTAGGTTCCCTTAGCTCTAGATATTCTCTCTTTGTTTATGGATACTTACTTCCTTACTCATCCAATTTTTGAGTTTCCTGTAGGACTGCCTCTGCTTCCTGTAGGTCCTACTATGCATCTTGTAGGATGTATTTTACTTTTGATGAGGTAGATCTGGTTACATGTCTTCTCACATAGGTGATAGGAGACTTAGGGGAGGTTTGTGTTGAGGATCCTTCTTCTTGAGTTTTTATAAGAGGAGCCATCTTCTCTTGTTATTTAGGTGAGTCCTCAATAATAATGGGAACCTTGGTTGGAGTTTGGGGTTTCCCCTACCTTATCCTTGTACTTTTCCTTGTTCTGAAGTATAAAGGGGTTTGCCTTTTTCTTTTGCCTTTTTGTTTGATAGGGGTGCTAAGGGCAGTGAGGGCAGTTGCTGCCTCTCTCTCAGTGGGTTCTGGAGACAACCTAGGTGACTCCTCCTTGTCTTCTGCCTCCTTTTTTCCATTTCCCTTTTTACCTATGCCTTTCCCATCTTCTTCTCCCTCTATATCCTCATATTGTTTATTAGTTTCCTCCTTGACATCTTCCTTTGTTTCTTCATCACCTTCTTTCTCTTTCTCTTCCTCTTCATCCTCATCTATTTCCATTCATCCCTCTCTAATTCTTCTTCATCTGTCTCGGTCTCTTCTTCATCCTTTTCACTGACATTAGGGCTAATATCATATGTGAGGGCTTTGATATCCTCATATGTCTGCATGTCTCTGAAAATTGCCCATTGGATAGGAATTCTGAGGTTTTGGAAGGCATCTTCTATGATGATTCTAATTAACCCATGGTGGGCTAACTGCTGGTAGTTTCCTTCCTACACCTTTATGCTTGTATCTATCAATGATTGCAGAAGGAAGTATGCTATGCTGAGCCTGTGGTGAGGAGGTGTTTCTGCTCCAAATCTCAATTCTTCAAGGAGCCTAAAGTGATAACCATAAACCACACTATACCTACCTTCACATGATATGTATTTTATAAGGTGATAACTTACCTCATTCCAGGGGTATGGTAGGATTGTTCTCCTTACTCCATTCTTGTACTCAATGGGCTCCTCTCCCTCTAAAAAAATTTCTTCTTGGCAGTCTGGCTATCTCCCTTGTCTTCCTTTCTCCAAGGCACTCCTAGGGGAAGGGTGGTAATTCTGCTTATGAGTTCAGGGGTGAGCTCTATGGAGATGCCTCTCACCACAATAGTGGCATGGGTTCTAGTTAGTGGAATGAGGGAGAGAGCAAAATCTCAGGCCATTTCATCATCATACCCCCTCAATTTCTCAAAATACCCCATCCAATTATGCCTCGTGAAGATTTCTAACACAAAAGGGTGTTGGTGAATCCTCACAATGTTAATGGGCTCCCTTCTATTAAACCCCACTATCATTTTGTCTGGTGAATTTTGAGGAGCAGAGATGTTTGACACAAATTTTAATACAGGAGGAAATGGGAATGAAATACTTGAGGAGACAATTCCCTTACAAAGCTATCAAATTCACTCAAACTAGGAGATTTTTATGTTCTATTCACTTGGAAAAATGGAAGGAAATGTAGAGCCTACCTCCTCATGGTGTTTGTTGTAGCTAACCCCTGTATTTTCCCCTCTGAAACTGCTCTCGGCGAATCTTGTAGATTGTTTGACTATATCTTGTAGGAAGTCATGTGCAAGAGAAAGATGGATTTTTTCTCTTCTTTAGGTTGCTTGTGTACGAGAGTGATTTTTCTAGAGTGAGCCTCGAGGAGATGAATGCATGGGTGCATGGGGATAAACGATTATTTCCTCTTATGGTCGAGTTGAGTGAGGTGGTGTATTGGTAGCTGAGGTATGATTTTTTTCTATTTTTGGACCGTTGGTACCCACTACCACCTCATCATTCCCCTCTCCTCTTAATAAACTCCCACTTCGGGCATTCGTAGCCTTAACTGTTTTTGTCCTCCTCCTCTTTTTTTTGACTTGACTGCTGCCACGTGTGGGAGGACAAACTTTTTTGTCTTTGTTGACTGAACGAAGGTGGCCAAGTTAACTGGCCACCTTTCGCTTACAAACCAACTCGCTCACAACATTTACATATTTTGACTACATTATGCAAATGAGAGAGTGAAGCGAGATACTTACCTGTGGTGATAATACCTTGCTGCAGTTTGTTGAAGACCTGAGGTGCTTGCTGTGTGTTGGCTGGATGTTATTTTTCCTTCCATTTTTATTGCCCTTTGAGGATTCCCTTGATGTGCAAGTACCTAGTGTTGAAGATGATGGTGTTGCTGCTGCTCTAGAGCTTCTTCTGCCCTTGGATCTTCATGCTAGAAGCTTTCTGCTGCTCATGAATTTTATTCTATGGGATAGGCTGCTACAGGATTTCCTACAGGATGTCTTGTAGCTGCTTATCTCTCAGAATTTTTAATCATTTCCACTGCTCGGACTTGAGGATGATGACATGGATAGAGATGAGGTCTAGGAGTGTGAATAATGAGAAATAAATTTAGGTGTTGCCCCCCTCTGCTCTCTTTTTCATATTTTCTCTGTGTTTTCTCTTGAAGACCGTGAATTTTTTGAAAACTGATTTTTTTTTTTTATATGATGGATGCATGGGTGGTCATGGTGGAGAGAGGTATGGTAATGAAGTTGTGATGTAGGGTTGTTTGTTTTTTTTTATAATTTATTTTTATTTTTATTTTTTATGGGCAGGTAATTTCCTTGCCTTAAGGTTACTCACTTTAGGATTTCCCTAGGGTTACTCACTTGAGGATTCCGTAACCACTGTAGGTTTTCAGAGGATCCTGTAGAAAACACGGTACCCTTGCAAATTGAGGCAAATGAATGAAAAAAATGAAAGGAATGGTGGAATGATGAAGGATAATAAATGGAGGAATAAAACTATGAGGAATAGGTCCCTTTTGATTCTACTTTGCTCTTTGATCATCATCCTGCTGACCTGCACACAATTTTGCATGATTTTTCTTTTGTCTTTTTTTTTCTTCTTGAAAACAGCTAGCCTTCCTCCAAGAGGTTTTCATTCTAGCTGCTTACCTTGGGCGCCTCAAGAGAGATTTTTACCCAGAGATCTTTGTATTTCTCTTTTTTTATTTTGACACCATTGGGTCACCCCAAGAGGTTTTCAGCCCAATAGTGGGACTCAGGCGCCTCATGGATGTTTTCACCCGAGTCCTTATTTTTCTTTTTTTCTTTTCTCAGTGACTTGATGAGGCAGGAGCTGAAACTTAATCCACCACCATCACTATTTTATTGATACCATCAATGAACTCTTCCTCTGACAATGGCCTTTTGTAAACTTTCAATCTGTGCCCATTAACAAGTAAAGGAATGGCCTCTGCATCTATGGTTCTGATCTGTAGTGAACCATTATCATGACATCTCTCTATAACATAAGGCCCTAACCATCTTGTCCTTAAATTTCCCTTAAAGTATTTATATCTGGAATAATATAAAAAGGCCTAGTCACCTTCTTAAAATTGCTTAGCCTTGATGTTCTTATCATGCCAGTTCTTTCTTTGAATTTGAGTTACCTCTGTGTGTAGGAGGGCCTGCATTCTGAACTCATCTAAACCATTCAACTGGGGAAATCTCTCTTTTTGTGCATTGTTGAGATCTAGATCTAGTTGGGCTGCTATCCTCAATGTATTATACTCAAATTCAATGGACAACACGACCTTTTTCCCATAGACCAACTCATAGGGTGTGAATCTAGTGATGGTCTTCACTAGATTCACACCCTACTCTTTCCTGTTGCTGCTAACCACATTGGTCAGGATGCCCTCTAGCGCTCTGTTGGTCACCCCCACTTTCCCATTAGCTTGTGGGTGATAGGGAGTGGAGGCTCTATGCTTGATCTTATGCTGGCTTAACAAATATTCAATCATGTTGGAGGTAAACTGGCTGCCTTGATCAGTGTCCAATTCTCTAGGGTACCCAAATTTGTAAAATAGGTTGAGTTTATACTCATTTGACTCGATTTTTCACCAAGAATGCGGTGGTGTGATAAGTTTCATCCCCTGGGAAGCCGAATTTCATTCAACCCGCAAAAGGGAATCTTTGAGATTCTCGGGAGCTCAGATTTGACCGAGTCACAAAGAGGTCAAGTTTACAGTCAAATTTCATGATTTTTTTCCAGGAATTCAACTAAGTGGTCTATTTCTTCAGCTGAGGTGTTCATTTTAAAGTCATCCCCAAAAGTGGAGGTATAAGGTGTAATTGTGAATTGCATGCATTTTGATTTTTGCTGAAGATTAATAAAAGAGGCCTTCCCACATTGAGCAGGGACGGGAGACGTAACCCACACTTGGTGAGCTCCGTTATAAAATTGTGTGTGCCTTTGATTCTCATGGTTGTCTTTTATTTTTTTTTCTTTTATGTGTATGCATATTAAGGTTACCTACTATTTTAAACACAATTATGTATGCATCCTTGAAGTAAAAATATTCAGATCAAGTTTGGTATCAGAGTAAGTCTTATGTTGATTCGAATTGCAATTGTATGATAACTAGGTCAAAGCTCCAAAGAGGTGAAAGAAAACTTAATTCCTTTTATCCAAAAGTGGGGTGTGCAACATGAAGAAGGAAAATGGTAGATGAAGATTCTTGGTTGGAGGAAGAGTGAAATTTTTGCAAGGTCTTCTACACCATGGCAGAAAAAGTTGACAACATGTTTGTAGAGTATGAGAAGACAATGGCGAAGTAGGAGAAGAAAGAACCATATGATCATGCCTCAAAACTCAACGAGGAGGAGGAGAAATTCCTCCTGAACCCTCATCTCCATATGCTAGTGAATGATCCACTTCTTCATCATCTTCTCATCATTCTAAAAATTATAAAATCTCATAAAAATCCTTTTTTCAAGTTGGATGTCAAGTTTGATTTGCCTATGTTTAATGGAGAATCTAATGCATAAAATCTAGAAAAATAAATGAGAAAGGTTGAATTATATTGCCGCATATAAAAAATTAAAGAGGGTGAGGCCAAGATATAGTTAGCCTCTCTTCAGAAAGGTGGTAAGAGTAATTGTAAACTTCTTACATCTTCGTCAGAGTTTGTTTCTTCTTTAAGAGGAAAGTTTTATCCATTGGGCTACAAACATAAGGCCATGATGGAATGACAACATTTGAAACTAAGTAAAGGTTGAAATGTTCAAAATTTTACAGAGTAATTTAGGAAACAAGCATTAGCATTGAATGTTCCATTAGACTCTCCTGAGACGTTGATGAAATACATTGGCCCTTTACATAGTTATTTGTGTCATTCATTGTTATTGTTTGAACCTAAAACTCCTAATGAAGCTAGTGTGAAGGTTGTACATCTTGAAAGTAGGGGGAAGCATGAGCAAGGTGACTGCCCAAAGAGGACAACAATGATTAAGAGAAAGGAAGAAAATCCCTCTTGTAGTCATTGTGAGAAAGAAGGGCATGATGAGGAGCATTGCTGAAAATTACATTCGGAATTGAGGTCAAAGAGGAATGGCAGAAAAGAGAAGCAAAAGATGGTTGCTACCACGCAAAAAGACCAAGAATCAAAATAAGAGGATGAAGAGAATATCACTGTTGTAGGGTTTGCAGGTATTGGACTGTTACACAGTAATTTTTCACTGTCCTCATCTTAGTCCCTCTTTTGTGTCATGTATCAAATAAACATGTCTATATCTTCCCACTCATGCAAGAAGATTAAGCAAGTGCTCTCTAATGCTGAAGATTCACCCTGTTTGCCTATGTTTCTGCACCGTCACTAGTAAACCCTCAACATCTGCGATGACTCTTTGTCATGCACTGTATCATTGTGACATCGTTGCTAGTCCCCAGTTCATGACATGTGACGATCCAGATTTGGCAAATTAGTTCAAATAGTCGGCCTTCTGGATGTTTCTAGAGCTAGTTGTTGGGTCAGTTTGAGTCGCCTTTCCACCTTTGGGATGGTGGTTCTGCCTCTTGTGCAACCTCCCTTGAGGATAAGATCCCACTCCTTCATTTCATGGAGGCTCCTCCTCCTATAAAAGCACTCACCATTGCTATGATCTGCTAGTTCTTTAGTTGGGCAGTGCTGGCTAGTTCTTTTGAGTTTGCTTTGAAACTAAGTAGATAGCTTTGGTGTGAGTGTGACAAGTGTGGGATTGCTAATAGTTTGGTAAGAGGTTGTGGAGTGCCTTAACCTTGTATTAGAGCTTGTAAGTGAGAGAGAGATATCATCCATTTGGGAGACCCATTCTTGAGAGTGAATGCTTGAAGAAACATACTGGCTGGACCCTCTGAGAAGGCTTGTGACGTCAAGACTTGGTTGTAAGCTTTGCTCTTGATTCATTTTAATACAATCAATGATGATTTCCTATATCTTGTGCACAATTTACTTGATAGCTTATGATTTCTTGACTTTATAAGTAAATAGATCATTGTTATTCTCGGTTACGTGTTCTGTTGTTTTCTTGTAGTGTTTCAGGCTGATTGCTCGTTGAGGAGAAAGAAACAGAAGCTAGAGCAGTGCAATAGAAACTCTATCAACTACTGGTTTGAGGTAGGCCTCCAACGATGACTATTTAAGGGAATCGATTGTTGTTTTGTCTTTGCTGTGACTAGACCCACTCTAGGGCTAGAGGGGTTGCCTCTGTCCGCAGAGGGAACACTTTCCTTTATCACAAATTGGCGACCCTGCTGGGGAGTCCTTTGTATGTCTTCTTCTTGTTTACCCTTGATTTGTCTTTTGATTTAGTGTCTCTTGAAAATTAGGGTTAAACCATTAGTTTTTTGGGTTACCTGGGTCAATCTGGGAATTCCCCTTATTGTCTAGAAGAATAGCCTAGTGTTTGTTTGGGAGTTTTCGCTTGTTTTTCCTTGTTTTCAAATTCGTCGTTGGAAAAAGTTTGAAAATCGCGACGACGTCACCCTATCCTCATTTTGTAAACTTGTGCATTGCTGATTCCCTGTCGTACAGCTGCGACTATTCCTGAAATCAGCATGTCGCAGAATATAGGCATACTCCTGCGATGACGTCGCTCTGTTGTTGCCGTCACCCTTGCGATGATTTGCTTATCGTCACAAGTTGCTGGGTAGGTGATTTTACTTTGTCTTTTGCTTAAGTAAGATCGTTGCTGAAGATAGCCTAACAGACATGACGACGTCGCTGATGTTCTAGCTTTGTACCGGCGACTATTTGGCTTTCATTTGAGGTTTCTAGTTTAATTCCTGCGACGATTCTTGAAATTGGACCATCTCTGAAAACATGTGTACTTAAGTGACTAGTCTCTAGTTGTTAGTGTAACACCTGCAATGATGTTTCTAGTTGACATTGTAACACCTGTGACGACGTCTCTAGTTGTCAGTGTAACACCTGCGAAAATTCCTGTAAAGTTGTTTTTACAATTTTACCTCCTGAATCCACCAGTCTGTTTATCCCCTGCTTTTTCCTCTCTCCCATCAGCTTGTTTTAATTGCTTTTGGTTAGGGCACTGTCTCTTTGGTTTCTTTGAGTGAGTCTTATGTTTTTAGGCCCTGCGACCTATCTCTTTCAAGTTTTTGAACCATTTGTCTGGGTTGCTTGTCTATCCAAGGTTCATCCGCAACCATCTTATTGATTTGCTTGAGGCTTTTTCGTTGCTTGTTTCTTGCTGGTTGATTTTTAGTGTCGATTGTTGAACCAATTTTTGATATTGATTCAATTTCTTCACTACCAAGCATAGATCACAATTGTTTGGATCAATCAGTTTGCACTTGCTTGTTTGTCTTTAAAAAAAAATAAAAAAATAAAAATCAAAATCAAAAGATTGCATTCATTTAGTATACGAAAGTGAAGGTACATTTGCATTTCAAATTTTCATGCTTGAGAAATTGGAACGCGAATTTTAAAATCTATCATTAGTAGTATCAATGCACTATAGGATTGGTGTGTTAATGCATTGTGTTTCTTGACGCTTGCATTTGCTTGTCTTAATTTTGTCCTAGTTTGGGAACGAACTTTCTATCTTTCCTTAAGTAGGTGTTCATTGAAATGAAAGATGCTTTACTCATTCTAGTTGCATCCTAGGGTTTTTGATATACATATGGTAGGGCTTGAAATCTGAAACCTAATTCAAGATCAACTCTAAAATTAACTGAATGAACTTAACAATGCATTGGAACTTAACGCGCATTATTTATATGTCTATGCTAGAGACGTGCTCTGGTGTCGTTAAACCTAGTCATTATTGCTTTCACTTAAGGTTGGGTGATTCCTCCTTCTGTGACTCAATAGCTGCCTAGTACGGACTTGTGCTCCCAATACCGTCGAGTATATATCGGGAGACCCCACTAGGTTATCATCCTACATCCATAGGAAGTCATGTCTGCTGCCTTGTGAACTGTAACACACCAAACACAACATATGGGAATATTGACTGCCGTACAGAAAGTCCTTGATCATTTCTCTTCCATTTGATCACCAAGGTGTATATGCAGTTTTACAGTTTGTTTGGTTAACCTTTTGCCTAGTTCTCCAGATTAGTCACTTTCGTTCCTTTTCGACTCCTTAAAAGAAAAGGTCCATCTGAGCACTTGTCCTTTTAGGCTCATTAACTCTTGAAAGAGATAGAGTCACCTTTTTATACTTTTCTCGACTCTTGAAACATGAAAAGGTATAGTTTTGTTCCCGTGTCATAAAATTTACTGCCAGCGAACTATTCCTAGTAACAATTTGAGTTCTTGGTTACAGTATGAGTATTTTTCAGGCTCGTTCCTGATGGCAACTTTCCCCCAGTCTATTTGCCAAGGTCCTCCCCCAGATGGAAATCTTGGTCTGTTTCCGCCTTTTGGAAATGTTGATGCTCCATATATAGAAACATTGTCCTTGCGTGGGTTAACCATCGGTTTTCCCATTTGGTTGTTTTCAACCTCGGTGGTCCCAAGTGTCATGACTCATGTTCCACCGTCTCCTTTTTCTGAATCACGACATGATGATTCTAAGGTTGAGCCTGCGCCTTCTTCCCCTGTTCCTTCATCTTCATCTCCTACTTCGCCTGGTGAAAGTTCCACATCTAGTAACCAGGAGACTAAGAAGAAGAAGAAGAAGACGAAGACAAAGAAGTCCGATCAGTGCAAGACCACCCATGCAACTATTGCTCTGAGTACACCTCAGGTCGAAACACCTTCTGCTCCTCCACGGAAGGTTAAGTTTCCTTGTAAATTGTGCAAGGGTGACCATATTCTTCGTGATTGTCCTGGCATTCCTAGGGTCTTAGAAGTATGGTCTTACGATTTGAATCATCCCTCATCATCCTCTGAAGCTCATGACGATGCTACCCTATCAACTGGCAGCAGTAAGAAGAAAGGGAATATGCGATTCCCCTATAGGCTATGTGAAGGCAACCATCCCCTTCACCTCTGTCTGCTCATGGATAAAGATTCCATTGTTTTGGAAAGTCTTACAGCTTCTTTGCCTCCACTTCCAGTTGGTTATCAAAGGCTCTCCTTAGACCCTCTCTCGGTTGACAAAGAGATTAACTTAGATTCTTCTCTTGTCCACCCTTCTCTTCCCGAACTTGGTTGTGCTCAGCCTATTCCTGAAACACCATTGGTCGGAAAGAGTGTCGACTTGAGTTCACCGCCAGTGGTCCACTCTGTTCCTGAAGAACATCATGATTATACTGCTCCTGTTCTTCTCGTCTCATCAGATTCTCTTGAGTTTGAGAATGACCCTCCTATCCTAGCTGATCCAGAGAGTCCTTCTTCGGTTCCTGTAGAGTGTGGGGGCAATCATATGATACCCCCACCAAGTAGTTCGGTCGTTTCCTTGGACTGGAGTCATTTGACTGCTTTCTGCCTTCCATCCTATGTGCCTTTCCAGATTATAGTACATGCCTATGATAAGGCAGTACCTGGCATTGTCTTGGATGAAGGTGCATTGGTTAGCCTCATGCCTTTCACTACTCGGCAAGCTTTGGGCTCCCCATAACTTATGGCTGTCATGCAGAATTTGTTGGAATTTGACTGAGAAACCAGTCAACCTTTAGGGATCCTTCCAAAGTTCCCTGTTACTTTGGGAGGAAAAACCGTCTATATTGATGTGTGGTTGTCCAAGATGCTTTAGATTTCAGTCTTCTCCTTGGCCGTGATTATATTTATGCCATGGGGGCTCTTTTTTCTTCTCTTTTCTATGTGGTTTGTTTCCCGCACGATGGAAGAATGGTGACTATTGATCAATTGTCATTCTTTAGTCACCCAGTGCCTTTTGTACCACCATCATCCCCTCTTAGTTCTTGTTCACAAGCAGTACCTTCCTTGCCAAAGGTCAATTATGTGGCTACTCGTTCCGTCTCCGCCTCTGCTACTGATCATGCAGATGGTCTTGTACATCATGTAGTGGGGACATTGGAACCTGATCTGTCATTGGTTTCTAATGATGTGTTCCTCCTGAAGAGTGCTTCTTCCGTCCGGTGAAGATATCTTGGGAGCCATGTTTTCATACGGCCTATGAACAAGAGTTCCAAGGATAGTTCTGATATTGTGTCAATCTCGTTAAAAAATGAATCAAGGCTGAGGATAGTTTGATCTTGTGTCAACCTCGTTAAAAAATGAAACAAGGATCATAGAGCATATTTCTTTGTCTTGTGTCAAGCTCGTTAAAAAATGAAACAAGGAGTCTTGAGGAAAGTTCTTGATCTTGTGTCAACCTCGTTAAAAAAGGAAACAAGGGTTATGAGGATAGTTCTTTTACTATGTCAACCTCATTAAAAAAATTAAACAACTCCCTTTTCCAAATCGAGTCTTTGATTAAGATCTCATAAAATCTGAGTCGAGTCTTTCCAAGATCTCGAAAGTGAACCTTCATTCCATCCACCTCGTTGAATGCAATGAAGCTTGGGGGGCATGTACCTCGATTTGTGTTATTATGCTGGGGTCATGTAAACTTATAACAAGCATAGATTTTCATTTCAAGCTTGTGTAAACATGAATCCGAATCCAAGTAGAGTTCTCCGTGGTTCAAGCTTCTGTAAACATGAACCCATACCCAATTTACACCTCGTGATTGCCGTTTTTATCCGCTAAATTCTGCTAGATGAGCCTTGGTTGTTTCATTCCAATGCCACCATCTCTTTGGCCAATCATATGCTTTCACTTGGTTGTTTTTCCTTTCCTGAGGGATCACAGCGATGAATGGTTTTATTAGCCAAACTCTTGACCATTACGTGTTTTGAGTAGTTCCACCATTACCAGAACCAACTACTACCCTTTATACCACTCGTTCCTCTAGGACGAGTCACCTTTAAGCTCTTTTTCTGACTCGTAAAAAAAGAAAAGATTGCTGAGTTTTCCTTTTTGACTCGTTAAACAGAATAAAAGGCGGTCCACTTTCAACGCTTTTCTGACCGTATAAATAGGAAAAGATCGCTGGACTTTTGTTGTTTCGAGTTCGATATTAGTTAAGAAACAACATGTCTTCGATCGCTTTTTTACTTTTTCAGATCGGGACCACTAATTACGAAAAGTACTCCTTGATCGTAATGGTCAAGCGGTTCTCTCTAGTATTGTTATCTACTTTTTCAGGCTTGAGGGGCAAAAATTTATGAAAAAGGACCCCGCCTGGAGTTTTCTTTTCCGTGTATTTTTCAAACTCTCTAAACAGGAAAAAGACTCCAAGTTTTACCTATGTCGGACTCGTTAAAACCCTGACAACATTAGACTCGTCACCATGACGAGACTCGAGCTTTTCCTCCCTAGGGCTCGTTAAACTATTACTAGGTTGGATTTGTCCGAAGGTCGAACTTATATCACAAGCATATGCTATCCCCTTCAAGCTTGTTTTTAAAAAATAATGGGGGTACTCACCAGCAATGGTGGGGGAAAATTCGGAAGTCGTCATTGGTTACCTACGGCAGCTAGTCACTCTTGAACATCGACACTTTTGCTTCTCGTCGGGTTGGGATATCCTCACATCGTCATTGGCCTTCTGGGGTTTTTTGGGTTGCCATTTTGCCTCATTCCATCTGATCCATATTGTCTCTATCAGACCTCCGATCCCTTGGTACCAAAATGCTGCCGCTTTTTGGAGTCGTGTCACTGATATGTTCAAGAGTATAATCCTTCTGCAGTTCACACCCTTACCTCCTCCTTTGATGCTTTATTTCACCATCTACCACTTGTTCCTTATTTCGCGTCGTTGATGGGGGAAACATTATGGCCCTCCTATGACGGATCGCCTCCTGTCGACAACAACTCATTATCCAAGAGGTTGATCTAGAGATCCTTTTCGGTACCTTGGAGCTTGTGTGCCTCAATGGCAAGTTCTTCATGCTTGACAACAAAATTTCATCATTGGTCTTCGATTGGGTGATTCCACGAGTTGTTCAACTTCAACCCACTTTTCACACTTAGTGGATTGTACTGGAAATACCTTGAGAGCCATTGGCATTATTGAAGGTTTCTCTCGCACTTGTTAATGGTTTTCATTATTGACCAATAATTAAGCGACTTTCTATCATGCTCGACTTTAGCACATCTGTTCACATGCTAGAATTTGTACTAAGGTCGGTTAGGGTTTCAAGACCAAAAACTAAGATTACATATGTTTGGGTTGCGTGGATTGGTTCGTGATTACATACATGACTCTTTGATTGGATGGCTGTGACCATACCCGAGTCTTCATGGATGGCTGCGTCCATACCACATACCAAGTTTCATATGTCTTTTGGATGGCTGTGACCATGCCTAGACTACATGTATTCCACTATTAGAGATATCATTTGTACTTGCACCTGCAGGTTCTTCGAGGTAGTGTTCAGTTCGGTCATGGTTTTGTAAAGCATTTCACCCCTCCCACTCTCTCGGGCTTCATGCTTTAGGGGGCATCTATTACACAATGATTTGTCACTGTCCTCATCTCAGTCCCTCTGCTGTGTCATGTATCAAATAAACATGTCCATATCTTCCCTCTCATGCAAGAAGATTAAGCAAGTGCTCTCTAATGCTGAAGATTCACCCTGTTTGCCTATGTTTCTGCATCATCGCTAGTAAACCCTCAACATCTGTGACAATTCTTTGTTAGCACTGTATCATTGTGATGTCGTCGCTAGTCCCCAATTCATGACCTGCGATGATCCAGATTTAGCGAATTAGTTCAAATAATTGGCCTTTTGTATGTTTCTAGAGCTGCTTGTTGGGTCAGTTTGAGTCACCTTTTGGCCTCTGGGATGGTGGTTCCACCTCTTGTGCAACCTCCCTTGAGGATAAGCTCCCTCTCCCTCATTTCATGTAGGCTCCTCCTCCTATAAAAGCACTCACCATTGCTATGATCTGCTAGTTCTTTAGTTGGGCAGTGCTGGCTAGTTCTTTTGAGTTTGCTTTGAAACTAAGTAGATAGCTTTGGTGTGAGTGTGACAAGTGTGGGATTGCTAATAGTTTGGTAAGAGATTGTGGAGTTCCTTAACCTTGTATTAGAGCTTGTGAGTGAGAGAGAGATATCATCTATTTGGGAGACCCATTCTTGAGAGTGAATTCTTGAAGAAACATATTGGCTGGACCCTTCGAGAAGGCTTGTGACGTCAAGACTGGTTGTAAGCTTTGCTCTTGATTCATTTTAATACAATCAATGATGATTTCCTATATCTTGTGCACAATTTACTTGATAGCTTATGATTTCTTGATTTTATAAGTAAATAGATCATTGTTGTTCTCGGTTATGTGTTCTTTTATTTTCTTGTAGTGTTTTAGGTTGATTGCTCGTTGAGGAGAAAGAAACGGAAGTTGGAGCAGCGCAACAAAAACTCCATCAACCACTGGTTTGAGGTAGGCCTCGAACGATGAATATTTAAGGGAATCAATTGTTGTTTGGTCTTTGCTGTGACTAGAACCACTCTAGGGCTAGAGGGCTTGCCTCTGTCCATAGAGGGAACACTTTCCTTTATCACATGGACAAACTGACCTGGGATCTGACTTAGATGATGAGATGAAGATTGCAGTCTTGGGATTGTAGAGGATGGACCTATTGACTTGGGTTCTGATTAAGGCGAAGAGACATATTTCAGCAGATGTTGTGCCAAAGGTGAGAAGGGCACCAAAGATGGCATGGGGCCAAGAAAACGATGAGATCAACCAAAGCATTCAAGTGGAGAATGTTGAACTAAGGAGACTCCTACAAGAAGTAGAGGAGGAGAAATAATGGTTATGGCATCAATTACAAGCCAGGGAGGAGACCTTGGAAAAGTTGCAGCATGACAAGCTTGAGGTAAAAAATTATTCTTCAATTTCATGTTCTCTTTATGATGATGATTTTGCTGCTTTTGGGAAACATACTATAGGAATTGGATCAAAATTGTTGAAGAAAATGGGGTATCAAGGAAAGGGCCTCGACATTAATGGTTAGGGTATTAGATAATCCCATCAAGGTGGAGGAAGTTATCTGCCATGGAGGACTTGGTAATGTCATAAAGGAGGTTGGAGAATGCTCTAATACAACTAGTGACCAACCAAAGATGGATGCTGGGAGCACATCACCACATTATAGTGATAATGAGGATTCCACAGAAATTTATCCTCATCAAGGATACACCATAAACAAGCATTCCAAGATAGTGCAAAAATTTTGGAGGAGAAAGAATCATTGCAGTCACTGCAACAAGGATGGACATCAGAGAGCCACATGCTAGGTACTCCATGACCAGAAAGCACCTATGAAGGAACCAACTGGTGAACTTGTTCAACAAGCGAATCAACCATAGGAAGATGACCCATTCACTTTATTGAGTGAGAGATGGTTTTATTAGATTGTCATGGTCGCATTTTGTAAATCACATGTTGTGAGATGATTGTAAAAGTGATAGTGTTTTCCATCACTTGAATGCAACATTTATCTTTTGGGGCATTTTTGTTGATAGTTGGGGGTATTGGTTTTTGTTGTGATTCTGATGTAAACTTGACCAAAGAGTGTGTTATAAACTCTTGGAAAGTATGGGGTTATTTGGGTCATGATTGGACTTGTACTAAGAACATGTATCTTGCAAAGAATGTATTACAAGTTTTCATAGAGTACAGGAGTTGGTTCATCACTTATGGCTCTGAAGTACAAAGGTGAAGCAAAAGGAAGTGTGGCTTGATAGGGTGCTTGTTGTACAACGTATCGCAGATTGTGTTCATGCTTTTGGAGGACCAAAATATCCTCAATGGGGAGGAATGATCCAGGAGGATTCTAGAAGGCCAAATTTTCAAATTCCTCACAACTCAGCGAAACCTACCTCAAATCAAAGAGTTTGTCGTTCTAAATCCAACGACGTGAACGAAACCTGAATCCGACATTGTATGCGAAAGTTATGGCTCATTGAAGTTTTTGAGAAAAACCTAAAAGTTTTGTAGGCAGGACCAACAAGGATGACCCATGGCGCTGGCGTTAGTAGTATGGATGTTGACATCATTTGTACGTATGATGATGTCTGTATGGTGACATGGAAATATGGTCAGTGGGGAGCCAATTAGGAGACGAAACATGGTAGGTGATGTTAGCATGATGCCATCAACCCAATCATCACCCTAATCAACAATAAGATCCAATCAGGTTGTGCCATGTGGCACCCAGTCAACATCTTGTTGATTTTCTGAATGAGGTGACATTTTACACCATTGCGGCAGTCTGTAGTAACAAAATTGCTGCCTGATTAATTTTACCAGTGACCTCCAAAAAAATCGGCGAGAATTTTTCCTCTTAGGGCTATTATTATAATATATAAAAAATAGTAAACAGGCTGTTTGGCCGGTGGGAAAACCCGGCCAATCGAGCCCAATCATCTACATATAAATGACAGGGGATCGCTATGGTGGTTAGGCTAGTCAATGATTATTATTATCATTATTATTACACATACACACATATATTATCAATGAAGTGAGTCGAGCCCGCCTGGTGGGACCACCAACGCTGGTGGAATGATTGCCGTTAAAAAAAAAACCAACAACAACAACAACCAAAAAAATTAACACCCTAATTTTCAATTGGTGGTTTGAACCCGGGTCACCCAAGTCCTAATCTTGGACGCCACCGCTAGGCCACAGGTGGCAGACTTTGATAGGTCTGCCACCTTCAAGTATTTAAACGTTATTTGATTTGAGCGATGAGGAGAGGTTTGAACACAAATCCATACACCAAACTAGTGGAATTATCACCTACAGAACCTTGATGTCAAAATCGTGCCTAAGAAGGCACATATTTTAAGAATGATTCCTTAGAATTTGTGAGGAATATTCCACAAAGAATATACATGGTACCTAAAAGATTCCCTAAAATCCCAAAATCACCAGAGCAGACATAGGCTGAGTTTATACTCATTTGACTCAGTTTTTTTCCAACAATGCAGTTGTGTGATCAGTTTCATCACCTGGGCAACCCATAGAAGGGAATCTTTGAGATTCCCAGGAGCTCAGATTTGATTGAACCAGAATGGGGTCAAGTTTACAGTCACATTTCACAATTTTTTGTTGGAATTCAACCCTGTAGTTTGTTTCTTCAGTTGAGGTGTGAATTTTCAGGCGATCCCTAAAAGTGGAGGTATAAGGTGTAATTTTGAATTGTATGCATTTTGATTTTCACTGAAGATTAATGAAAGAGGCCTCCCCACATTGAGCATGGCCCAAAGACGTAACCCACACTGGGTGAACTCCGTTATCAACTTGAGTGTGCCTTTTTTTCTCATGGTTGTCATTTGTTTCCACTTCTTTTATGTGCATGCATTTTAAGGTTACCTACTACTTTAAACTCAATTATTTATGCACCCTTGAAGTAAAAAGACCTGGATTAGTTCTTAGTTGGACTATCATCTGAGCTTAATTTGTGATCATCAGTGAACGATTGTCCCTCATGGGTTTCTCAACTGTGTTATCATCAGGATTCACTCTGTGATTATTAGCCAACAACCCCTTATGGGTTTCTCAATTGCGGTATCATCATAGTTCACCTTGCTTTCTATATTCTCTTAGTCCTCTGATCTTTTCCTACCATCTCAACAACTTGTAATATCCTCCCCTTAAATAATAAATAATAATAATAATAAAAATAATATAATAATAAATAATAATAAATAATAAATAATGCAAAAATAATAACAGAAATAATAAATTAATAAATAATAAACATAATAAATAATAAATAATAAATGTTTAATAATAATGATATTAAAAATATATAGAAGAAAAATAATAAAAATAATAAAAATAAAATAGTAATAACCATACTAACAGTCCAAAAATAAATATCTAATTAACTTTTCTAATTAACATTAAATTTAAATCAGAGTGGCACTTACCTAGCCAAAACATGTAATTAAATTCAACTATGAATAGTGCTTACCTGTGGTAGAAGTAGGCTTACCGCAACAAGGTTTTGGGGACAAATCTCCACCCAACCATAGGCTCAATTGCGCAAGGATTTGCTACAATAGGCCACCCCCGAGCCCTCAATCAACGTACTACTGCCAATGACTCCTAAGTCTTAGAACACCATTCTCCCAAGAGAATGAAAGATAAAATCTCGGAATGATGGAATGCAAGCATGCCTCTCATCTTCCTCACCATCTATTAAATAGAACAAACATTGGAAGGGGAACCACATGCACACACTCCATGTGTCTACATGCAACTTTCTTTTGATTTTTAGCTTTCTTGTTTTATTTCTTTACTTTTCTTTTGATTTTTTAGCTTTTCTGGTTTTATTTTTTCTTCTTTTGATAGTTTTCTTGTTTTATTTCTATTTATTATTATTTTAGAGCTTTAATATGGTTATTACTATTTTTATTTTTATTATTTTTTATTTATCTTGTATATATTTTTAATATCATTTATTATTTAACATTATGATTTATGATTTTATATATTTATTTAATTTATTTTCTATTATATATTTTTGATTATTTATTTTTGTAATTATTTATTATTTTATTATTTATTATTTATTATTAAGGGGAGGGATATTACTTACTCTCCCACTTTAAGGAACTTCGTCCCGAAGTTATGTTGAATTATGTATTATTTTATTTACTTCATGTTGCCCACACCCTCTGCTGAACTAGTATAACCAACAGGCATCGAAAGTCCCCAATACCCTAGGAAATCTCAAGGAATCTCTGTCCTTTTTCCCACTTCGGGCACCAGGCTAAGCCTGACCCAGTCTGTATCCTAGTCCAAGGCTGGCCCCAAGGCTCACGCCTGACTCAGACCTCATCTGCCCCAAGGCAGGCATCCGGTCCAGTACTCAATGACCCCGGGCATCTCGCAAGGCTGGCCCACTCCCTCCACAACTACTGAGGCGCACAACCCCAAGCATCGAAGTCCTTTACATCCCTTCCAGACTTCGGCATCCCAATCCAATAACAGGCACCTAGCCTAGAACATCAAGCACTTGGCCTCCTCAAGATGGTCCCATAGCTCTTCAAGAGCTATCCATTAAGAGCTATATACAAGACAAAGGAACCACTGGCATATGTAGTGTTGATTGAGTTTTGTCCCCAGCCCATATGGTGTTACTTATTCTCCCTCGTGCGTATGGGCTCACACCAAATCATCAAATAAACTGGCCCTGTCGGCCCATTTGTGAGTCCTGTGAACCATCACATCTCAACATGCATCCAATGCATCAACCATACCATCATAGTATCATAGGAAATAATCCACATGGCAACTCTTGCATGTCATCATGAGAACATTTATCTTTGTTAATCGCAACATTATGAATAATAAGTAATTGCATGCTCATGCATGTCATAGATTTGTACGGAACTATCACATGCTTCAGTTGTACTATCAACATAATTATATTAAAGACATATCATGACTTCTCATAAATGAACCACATGTCAATAATCCTCATATTATAACATCATAATTCCTATGCGACATTATGCATATTATCCATCATGAGTATTGAACATTAAATACCTATAATCATGTAGTAAATGAAAATGTGAATATACCTTGACATAACGTCATAATACCTATGCCTATCGCTATTGTCATATGGATACATTATCACTATAAAAACCATATGTACATCATTATCTTCCTACCATGATATCATGAAACATCGTCAATATGTTTTCATCAAGTTGTCAACCACTTTTCAATAATCATTTCGACTTATTTATACTAGATAGTTGATCATTTACACCAATGGTATAATCATCTAAGTACATCGTTAAATTTCATATGAGCCTCATCATCTTGAGTCTTAATCCCTCGTCATATATTCTTCCTTCCTAAAGGAAATTTTGGTGAAATTCATTACTAGTGATACCATCATTATTTAAATCATCTATCTCAAAATTAAAATCCCTTGATTTTACATCCATATACCCTTTGGCTTACTGATTCCAATACCGCTATATGCAATTGCATATAAATACTATTTTCATCATGATTTAACTTTATATCATGCTTAATTTTCTTGCATGAGAATTTGTTGATCGATGTTGACTTATTTAACAATTAGCACTTCATCCAAAGAAATGTTTTCTTATCTCGTCGAGTTCATCTCTTTTAATGTTATGGAAAGTCCTACTCAATACAACCTATATTAATTGACTTTTACTTCTTTGTCACTATGTACACAATCCTTCTCACGGTATCCTTATTTCTAGCAACATTCCTTCCTATATCTTCCAAGTTTACCATTACTTGGTCATCATGCAACTTCATACATTACTCTTTCCCAACTTGGGTAAATAAATTCATTAAGATAGATACCAAATGTAATCCGCTTATCAACATAATAAAATTACCTGATCATACGTCTTGTTATCCATAAATAGTTAGTCACCTATGGAAAACTTTACAATGTGGCTCTCCCATTGGAGGGAAAATTGTTATAGATGTTGTCATGCACACAACTTATCCTTTCCAATCATTTTATCATACCTTCCTAGTTTCGTAAAATTATTACCATAATTATTCAACTATTGCCAATATTTTCTTCTTTATGTGCATTATCCTTAGATAGACCTTATAGTGATACCTTTAGAGTACCAAGTTATGTTATACCAAATTCTTCCATTATGTTCCAAAATACCACAATACTCTTCTTTCATGTTCCAAAATAGGTTGTCTCTTCTTATTGATTTATTATCTTTGTTGTGATACTTCTTCTCTACCACGTAAATTATCTGATCCAAGTTGGGCATAATCACATGAACTATGCTTAGTTATCATCCTTACAAAAAATAAAAATAAAAATTCAGCAAGTTTCTTCTTTCCATTTCTCTTTAGACAACTTTAACCTTGAAACACGAACCTCATGTAACATTATACTCAACATCTGAACTTTAATCCAAATCCGTACGATTTGCCACTGAGACTAAAATATACCATCCTGTAGCTTGATGATGTTTAATATACAAATGATATGAGTAGTAAATGAGCAGATACATGTAATCTGAATGACAATTGCAATGTAACTGGTGGTGAGTAGTTACACCAACATTAATGATTTATTACAAAAAACATACTAGAATACCATTTCAATAGTGCAATCTTCAGAGAATTATACACCGTCAATTATGGGTAGATTATCACCATCCAAGATTACAAGATTATATACTTTTCCAATGAATCAATGAGTCATAATAAAACTATATCTCAATTATGTGACCCATTTAGAATTTCACTTTGTGAATTGTAAAAAGAAAAGAAGGTTGATATAGAGACTTTGTATGAGAAATAAGACACTACTGTAACTCAATATCAAGATTCATCAAATGAAGAAGCATAAAATAAGAACCAATATACTTAATAATAATAAGGTTAATAAGTTATCCTTATTATCAGAGTTTATGAGTTTTAATAAGATATATTTTATCATAAATTATCAACAATCACAATACTAAAACCATAAATTATCAAGAATCACAAATTTTGTAGTATAAAACCATTGAAAACATGAGTTAGGAGGCAATAATGATGGCAGAATAAAACTTAGAGAATTGTCTCAACCCATATTCGAATGACAAAAGCTTAAGAATATTTGTGGCATTATTGTGTTAAAAAGTAGTTGAATTTTGAAAGAAAATTTATTCATCATTATATCTCACACCAATATTAATTCTATAGATTCATGATTTTTAAGGATAAAGATAAATTGAAATTTGTGTTGTAGAGTGAAATATTTAAGTATCTCAATCATAACTTATGTTAGAAGAATTAAATGGACTGCTTCTAACAAAATAAATCATTAAACAAAGTTATTGAATGCATCTTGAGATTCCTATGGCTATAAAATGATTACTCTAAGGAAATTTAAGAAATCAAACCCCAAAGAAATATTCCACACCATAAACAAGAAGAGACACCGCCACCCGACCCAGAACCGAATCAGATGACTGGGAAGGTTATCCCTCCCCAACACAAAATAAAATCATTTTATTAATTATATGGCCTGCTTACAAGTGCACCTGCGAAAGCAACACCATCCCTTAAATTACAATACATTTTAGCCATAATAATTTCCTGGATAAGACACAAAATTGCTTGTATAAGACATATGACATAAGATTGTAAGCTTGTGGCCATGGCTATGCATGTTCCTGCAATTCCATTGTTCCTTTCGACAACAATGTCGAGAAATATGCACACACTATAAGATCAATAGTACCATTTACACAATCAATAGTACCATTTCCTCATCCAAGGTAGGTAATTGTTCCTTCAACAAATTATATAGAACTGGTATTTGTTTATACTTGTTTATGCTAATGATGGTAATCTCATATGTATTCTTGATGGAGATAAGGACAATATTTGCAGCCAAGCAAAGAATAGAAAGAGGAAATGCATGTGAATTTGCATGATGAAGAATTGTATATGAATCGTAACTCGGCTACCCAGAACAAATCAATCACCGAAAATAAATGAAACCATGCTGATGATATTTACAGCAATCAAATCACTGTTGAATGGGATAGAGAAGAGGATTTCTTCATCGATTTTCTTGAGGATATATCTTTAGAAATTAAAGATGCTGATGTATGTAACAGCCTCCAAACAGCTCCAGATAATTCTCATAATGTCTTGGACAGTCAAGAAGAAGTCTGCCATGTTTTCTTTAAAAAAATTCTGAATGTAAAGAGCAATCCTTTTATGAAGAGAATGATGAAACATTAGGAAAAGAAGGTCTCAAAGTGTTGTTGGCAGCCATACAAAGAGAGCACTTGCTGGCTCTTCTTGAAAATGAAAAGGTTGTTTCTGAGAATGAAAACATCACAGACTTGCAGTCGGAACATGCATACAATCACCAACAAAATGATGAAATTATTATCAAAGTAGGCATGCCAGATTATACTTGTGAAGTGATATCAACAGTCTTTTCTTAAATCTCCTCAAGAAAATAAGATAGCTGAACAAGATATTATTAATCATGTTATTGAAGAAAATAGTGCTCCAAATTTCAAAATGAATATAAGAATTTCTATAAATTATGACCATAGGACTATTTCTCTAAAAGAAGACATAGAACTGACTTTTTTTTTTTTGTTTGAAGCTACCGTTGAAAACCATTTTCAGAAAAGCTAAACATGAAAAATGGACATATAAGCATGACATGATTCTTCGATGATGACATTGCTTGCTGCCTCATGGAAGGAGATGTTTCTAGCTTGCCAAAAAAATTATGAGCAGAATATTTGTATGATATACACTAGCAAAATGATACAGGATTAATGGAAGATTTCAGAGCTATTCAAATAAACAATTTGTAGCCAAACACTGAAGTTCTAAGCAATTTGCTTTTCTTTGCGGGTAGGAAGGACTTCTTTGATTTTTGGACGCAAGGGAGTTCTTTTTGTAACTTCTTTTAGCAGGTGACAGATTTCCTTGGGGCATATGTGCTACTTGTTGTCCATATTTTTTTTTTTAAGTCTTTGACCCTCATCAATGGCGCACTCTTTATGATCTGTTTACGGATGGGTTTATAGCTATGGTCTATCTTGCAAGATACCATAAATTTTTAGGATTCCAAGCTTTGAACAGTTAAGAAAACTGCCCATAAGAATTTGTAAAATTAAATTTAAATTTTAAGCCAAATCTCTTAGGCTGGCCGAGAGCTGTCTAAAATCGATTTTCTCTGAAGTCTAGAGCTGGAAGAGGCTCCTTTTAGCCTTTGGTCAAAGCATTTTTCAAAGAATATTTTCTTCAATTATTATCGCAGACATTTTGATCCCCTGTTTTTCTAACCGAGAGCCCTAAGGGCTGCTCTCTTTTACCTGGCACGAGGGGTCTCTTTCGGCTTAAAGAATCTGCAATCAACACAATTTTTTAAAGGGTTTGAAATTTTAAAATCTGAAGAAATAAATTCTGAGTTTTTTTTTTCTTACTTAACTGAAAGATTTTCCAAGTAGATTCTCCTTACCTGTAAGCAAAATTTCATGAAGTCGTCGAAAGTCAACCCTTAAAAATTAATCATAAAAAGCTTCGATGATTATTTATTTTGGAATTCCTCGTTTATTTCCACACCACTTTGAAATTTTCAAATTTTAAATTTAAACAAATAGAAAGTGTTAAACGCTGGGCGAGCATACTTTGCAACTTTGAGATCCAATTCACGTAGAAAGTCAAATTTGGAACTTGTTGCAGGGAGACCTGTTCATTCCAAATACGGGTAACATTTGTATTCTTCTCAATCTTCTTGAACATATCATGGAACATACTCAAATTGCCCATAGTGTGAGCAACGTTGTTTGTGCTACTTTTAGTCTGTGACATTCCTAGAATAATGCCTCTCTAAATATTCCGGTTACCTAATAATCGAAGAACAATGTTGAAAAATGAGATACCAGTGAAATCCAAAATCACTACGATAGTATTGAAGTTTATCTCCATGATTCTGCGTAGAAACAAATCACTGCATAGCTCCTAGGAACAAAATGTAAAAAGTGCAACCCAATAATATTTTCCTTCAAACATCTATAAGGTCCTCTACCCAGTGAACCCAATGTCAACATTGGAGAGATTTCCCATGCCATGGTTGTTCTTTTCTTTCATCTCACTATTTATCCCTCTACAGTGGCCCTCCATCGTAACAGTGTATGTTACCAAATACGTTAAGAAATAAGTTGACCATACTAGATCCAGATTACACGAAAGTCAATAGGGCCAAATCTGGTTACTGTGATTTGAAAGTATAAGAAAATGAAGATTTATCCAGTACACACAAATTAACGAATTTACTACATCTATTTTTTTTCCCAATGGAACATGCTACCTGTTGACGAATTCGAAAGGAAGTACCTGAAGACCCCCAATATGGTCTAGCACCGAAGAAGACAAAATTCGATGCCAATGAATTCAGATAGAATAAAATAATGGTATGGGTAGTATTTATATCGAAGAAGCTATCACTTAATCAAGTGGCTAAACTAACCTCTGTTTCTGGTATCTTCACGCAAAATGGTGCAAAGTGGTTTTGCACATAGTTTCAGGTTTCAAGAGAATTCGAATGGGGAAGTTTTCCAGCTAGCAAACAATCCGATACTTTCCAGGCCAACAGACATTCCGATCCAGTCAATTCCTCCACCAATCTGTATCTCTCTAATACTAATCTCTCTGATTTGAATCTCCCTAATACTAAACTAAATCTCTCTGAATAATGATCTTTAATTGACTTCAAAGGGGCTGTGGTGAGAATTAGAAAGTTTTCTGACCAACAAAAAAATCCAGACAATTCCTTACCAATTGACTAAGACAATTCCTTAGCAGACTATCCAGACAATTCCTTAGCCGCCAGCTAAGTAGACTATTCCTTACCAATTGACTGAGAAATAGATTAGATAAACATGCATGTGTAATTAACATAAGCATTTTAGGACGGAATCAGAATAAATACTCCTCACATGTAGCATGGAAGGTCACAACTCTAAAAATTGAATATTTTTATAAAAGAGATTTTGGAATAACAAGTAGAAGGCACATGATTTAAGAATGCTTGACCAAGATATATTTTACTTCATCATACAAAGCATTCAAATAATGGATACTATTTTTTTTTTTTTTTTTTTTTTTTTTTTTTTTTTTTTTTTTTTTTTCCCCACAAACTAAGGGACTTAGAAAAATGCGGGCTTTTAGGGGCTTAAAGCCTTGGTTTGTGCCGATCATTGGTAGTTGTAACAAGTTGGTAGAACAAAATGTCACAACCACCACGATGTTCAAATCTTGTTACCTCATTTATTTTATTCAAACGCACGTGGTTGATATCAGTTGCAATCCTTTTATGTCTCTGGTAAAAGCGACACTTTAACTGGGACATATCTTCGAAATATCCATATTGGAATTGTAAAAACAATACACACTAGGGGTGTTAAAATGATTCCAACAAGTTGTTTGAACTTCTGTACATGAGCATCTTACATGCACGAACCAGTCATATAAAAATTTAAATCGTAACAAAAAGACAATAGCACATCACAATCATTTGACAAAACCTATCTTGAAGAACAATAAACCCTAACAGTAAAGACACCTAAAAAACAAATTGCCCAAAAATGGAGATGTTGTGGTAGAGTCTACATACAAAAAATGGTTAACAAATTAATGAAAACAAATAAAAAATTGTGGAAATCTACAACTCTGATTCCAAAGTTCAGTAGTCGTGGAAATTACTTGTAGGAAAGTAAGCATCTTGTAACTTCCAAAAACAAGTCAAGTTAAATATCCAAAAAAAAAATTAGATGCCCATAGGCCCTAAGGGTTGAGCCCTGCGCTCTGATACCATATGTAACAATCCAAAAATAAATATCTAATTAACTTTTCTAATTAACATTAAATTTAAATCAGAGTGGCACTTATCTAGCCAAAACATGTAATTAAATTTAACTATGAATAGTGCTTACCTGTGGTAGAAGTAGGCTTACCGCAAAAAGGTTTTGGGGACGACTCTCCACCCAACCATAGGCTCAATTGTGCAAGGATTTGCTACAACTGGCCACCCCCGAGCCCTCAATCAACGTACTACTGCCAGTGACTCCTAAGTCTTAGAACACCATTTTCCCAAGAGAATGAAAGATAGAATCTCAGAATGATGGAATGCAAGCATGCCTCTCATCTTCCTCACCATCTATTAAATAGAACAAACATTGGAAGATGAACCACATGCACACACTCCATGTGTCTACATGCAACTTTATTTCGATTTTTAGCTTTCTTGTTTTATTTCTTTACTTTTCTTTTGATTTTTTAGCTTTCTTGTTTTATTTTATTCTTTTTGATAGTTTTCTTGTTTTATTTCTATTTATGATTATTTAGAGCTTTAGTATGGTTATTACTATTTTTATTTTTATTATTTTTTATTTATTTTCTTGTATATATATTTTAATATCATTTATTAATTAACATTTATGATTTATTATTTTTATTATTATTATTTATTATTATTTATTATTATATTGTTTTATTATTTTTATTATTCATTATTTATTATTAAGGGGAGGGGTATTACACAACTCAACTTACTCATCAAGAGCCTCTTAACCTCCTCTTTTCCATTTTCCCCTCTTTGTCTAAGCGCACGAATCGTGTATAATTTCGCAGGATTTCCCATCCTCCTTTCTCTATTTCGTAGGAGCCCCTTGTGGTTGTTGTTTCTTTGTGTGCATCCCTCCTTCTCCTCAACATGTGCGAACATGTCCCTCCAGAATGATACCCTCTCATCCACTTGTTTTTGTGTTTTCCTGACAGATCAATCGTCTGTCGTTTTCCAAACCTTCACATAGTCAACCATTTCGATAAAATAACCCATGGTGCCTTTAAATTTTTGTTCACTTCTTGATTATGGTTGAGGCTATAGGAAACTTGGGCCTATCCTCTTATTTTCATTCAAATTTATTGCCAAATCAACCATTTTAAAACTAATCAACCAACAAGGACTGATATTTAAAACAACCCATTCCTCAGGTAACTGGAATATGTGTCCCTCCTCTCAGCATTTTAAATTATAATTATATAATTACAAGGAAAAAGTTTTACAGTGGGGAATTAACCTGCAGGGGATGTCATAATTGAGTCCCTAAATATAATCAATCTTTTGATATAACTTCCACTGATAATCCTCAATCCCTAGAATAAATCCATTGACTCTGATAGGCAATAATAATGCCATCTTTATATTAAAATTTTAGCATCATTTTTAGCTATTTTTGTATGTTTTTCTAGTATTTTCCTATCCTTTTATTGTTTAGAAGACAATTTTGGCATGAGATATCTTTGGCTTGCATTTTCCCTCATTTCATTGATTATTTAATAGTAAGTAGGGAGAAATATGTACTTATGACTACCTTGAGAAGGCTTGCGAATTACTTGAACAGACATGTTGTAGATCTATGTGTTGGGGAAATTTTATAATAGTGATGTGGAACCTCTTGTGTTGATGATATTGCACTGTGAAGTTGTAGAACATCCTGTTAGGTTCCTATAACAATAGGGATCATAATTTTGAATTGGCTATGTTATGTCTTCTAATATTGTACATACCTTTGCTTTTTTGCAAATGTTTTCCCATATTAAAAAATGTAAAGAGGGTATGTCCTAAAAGAACAATCAAAGGACTAAAAGAAAAGGATCAAATAAGAAGATAAAATATGAACCCCACCAAAAAGGGATAAAGATAGATTCTGAAAGTGATGCAAATTCAAATGCCACTACCTTTTAGTTTACTTTATGCAAATAAGTGTGCAACTTGTCAAAATGCCACAATTCATGATGGTCAAACAACTTAATCTTGATTCATTCATGCTCTAAATTTCATGATGATAGATAGAGAATAAATATTTAGCTGAATTGTTTAATAATAGTTAGGTAGAGAATAATAATGAGCTCACAGGTTTAATCTGAGCCATTGGACGTTATAAGATTAGAATTAGATAGTTTGCTTATAAAAGAAAAATAAGAGGGTCAGTAAGCTCAAATGCACCCAACAAACGAAG
Organism: Pinus taeda; assembly: GCA_000404065.3. NCBI lineage: Eukaryota > Viridiplantae > Streptophyta > Pinopsida > Pinales > Pinaceae > Pinus > Pinus taeda. The sequence continues at coordinate 8,585 of APFE030848918.1, read as the reverse complement.
AAATTTTTTTAGGGTAAATGATGGGTAGGCAGAAGCAATATGCACAAGGTATGGAAAGAAGTAGTTGGTTTGTTTCTTATTACTAATATCTTACTAATTTCCGCTTCCTAATTCCAAAAATCCCTTGCCTCATCATTTTCCCTTATTCTAACATATTTCCCTTGTAAAAAACCTTTTCCCCTTTACTAATTCCCCTTTTCATTTTTAGAAACCCCCTTATCCTAAGTTTATATAATTAACATGTGTCAGGCCCATTGAAAAATCCTCCCCGATATTAGTTTAAACACTAGTTCTTAATGTATTTTATCATCCCGCTATCCCATTTACCTCATACCCCTTTCATATTAATAGTTTTAAATTAAACTCAATCACCCGACGTCACATATACATTTAGCCCCTCCACATTAAAAGTCCTCTGGTCCCACCTATTAGAAACCTCGAACTCCATTCATTGTCTGATCTCCCCACCCAGATCTGACGATCAACAATCCATATCGCATTCTCCACTACCTGATGCTTAACACTTAAAAAACACACGATATGGGCGGTTCTCCCCCACCCACCTTTTCGCTCCATGGCAGCCCCACATCATATCACGTCGCTTGGTAAAAAACCATTTACCACTTTTGATCCACATGATAATCCACCATACTGCTCTTCCTTCAACTTCTCTTCCCATCCGAAACCACTTCTCATTCCATTGCAGCCCCCTTAGAAGACCGACCTCCAACTGTCACCTCCTACCCAAAAGCCTCCTCTGACTACTTGACTATGTATTCCTGGAAGCCCTATCATCCAATGATGTGCGGTAAACGTCTAATCTACCCCTGCACAATGTAAAAAATTACAAAGTTTCCACAAAAAGAGATTCCGTCATTCCCTTACCTCTGTTTGAAATACATAAACCTGGAATATCATTGCCAACATAGAATCAAAACCTCCAGAGTTCAATCCACAGATTTCCTAGTTCCCTAAAAGTCCATTTTTACATCCCTGCAGAAACTGCGTTTTCATTAACTACTGGTTTATTTTTGCAAGTGATCATATAAGACCTAGACAAATAGTTTTTATACTAGTTAAAAACTTGTTTGTTGTAGATTCTCAAGAAATGTATTTGAATGGTAGAGCAGAAGAAATCATTTACACAGGCAGTAATTGTTAAAGCAGTAGTCTATAACGCGACTTTTTGAAAGCCTTTCAGGCGGATTTTTCCGGTCAAAATCTGGCAGCAATTCATTGGAATCCCAAGTTTGATAACTAGTTTCTGCACAATCAATGGCTCCCAAGGGTTTTCCAGGGCGCTGAATCCAAATATGCAGTTAAAAAACCATTTTAACTGCTAAAAATCAAGATTTAACCGCATTTCTTCCGCCCGATTCCGTCACCGGAATCTCCAAAAAGTCGCATTATAGACAACTCCATTGTTAAAACATGGATAAATCAACTTTTATCGAAACACAATGTAACTATGGGCTTATATAAACCATCATGAAGAATGTTCCCTTGTGAAAGTGGGATAAATCCCATAAAGTAAAAAAATAAAAATAAAAATATCATATATATATATATAAAATCCCTCTTTTTAACCCTTACTTGGCAAAACCCTATTAATATAAAGTTTTGGACTTTATATTAGTTTCCCCGGCAAGACTATACTTCCTCTTCCCCCTGCAAAGTCAACCAATGGCCCACCTCGCACTAAGAATTAAACCCCCTTCATTTTTATTTACCTCGAGATTCGTAAAAATAAATGAACGATTAAAATTCCATATAGTGTGCTCAGCTCATCCAACACTTAACATTCAAAAAACACGTGAGATTAGTGGTTTTCCCAATCCACCTTTTTGCTACTTATATCATGTGCTCTCAAAAAATACCAACCTCCACTCAAAAGCAGTGCAATAAACCATTAACTGTTTTGGTTTTGAATCTTATAAATGTTACGAGAATATAGGGTGGATTCATTTCAAGTGAAATATAGAGATATGAGGATGCACTAATATTTCAGAGCTACAGGTGAAACCATACTTGAGGTAAAATTATATTGCTACATGCAATATGAGACTAAGGTTGTGGAATGAGATTCAAAGGTAAAATGGTAATATTTTAGAGCAGGTGAAACCATACTTGAGGTAAAATTATATTGCTACATACGTGAGGTAAAATTATATTGCTACAGGAAATATGAGACTAAGGTTGTGGAATGAGATTCAAAGGTAAAATGGTTTTACAGTGACACATGAAATAAAATTCATGGATGCCATGAATTTATCAGAGAAAATAAAGGAGAAAATTTCACATGAAATTAATGTACAAGAGAGCAAAGATAACATTCATGTAAATGCATTTCACCATAAAAGATTATGGTGAAATCAATTTACAAGCATGGTGAAATCATTTTACAACTGTAAAATCATGTTGCAGGTAAAAGTAAAAGAATAAAGAGAGAATACTTTTCCAACCATACAAATCAACACATGGTTTTGCAAAACCATCCAGGTAAGGGTAAAAGGAATTTACATACAAATAAAATGAATTTAAGGAGGAAGCAGTAATAGGAACAAAACTACACATGGTTTTGTGAATTCATGGAAAGAGAAAACAAAACCATGGATTGGAACAACACATGGTTTTGTAGAAATTTAATTATAAATCTCATTTAAACTATTTTGGAAATATTATTCAAATATATATATTATTATATATTTTCCAAAATATTTTGTGACACTAATGGATAATAAGACAACAAGGCAGTCATAGGATCAACTATCAGTGAGGGAAGTCTGAGATTATCAAGTGAGATGATTAGCAAGAAATTGAGTGAATTACTAAGAAAAATAGAGATACATCTGCATCTCCTAGTTCATCTGCCAGCACAACCACAAATTTGGGTCCACATCCTACCTGTTTCCACTTCCACAACAACAAAATTTGCACAACACATTCCACCAAAACTATTAATCTGCAGCACTTAGAGCTTTTCTAATTCATCTATAGTATACAAATTTCCTGTCTGTTAGAGACAACATTTATTGTAAACAATTTGTAACTATTTTTTCTATAAATACTTCATAATTCAAAGTATAGAGGTGGATTGTTGAACATTTCTATAGTTACATGGATTAAATACTTCATAATTCAAATATAGAGGTGGATTGTTGAACATTTCTACAGTTACATTGATCTGAAACCTGAGGGTTTATTGTAAACATTTTCAAGTCAACAGAGTGGACTAAGTAATAAAGGCATTGCATTACATGATTCATGTGTTGGGCCACTTCAGTGAAGTATATTTCATTTGTCAAATTGTCATTTTCTTAAGTATTTCACAAACATACATGTTTTTTCCAATTTGAATGAAATAACTAGAATTTTATTACAGAATTTGTTTAAGTACACTCTGTCTTGAATAGTTATTCATTTTAATGTTTTCTTCTGATATCCAAAGTAGGGAATTCTTCATTTCTCCCTAGTTTCGATTGAACTCTTTCATTTCCCTCATTCTCTGGTTTGAGGAATCCTTAACTGCTCCTTGACCTCGATTGAAAAACCACTTCACCATCCGACCTAAAAGATCTAAATTTACTCAGCTACCTTGCCCTGTGAACACTATCTTTAGAACTTGATTACGTCTTGTTTTCTTGACATTTTGACTCCATGGCCCAAGGGTAAAAGGACATCTATTTATCCATCTAAATCAATGATTCCACCACCAAACCAAACCAAAAACCAACCCAATCAAGCTTAAATAACTAGCCTAAAATCAATTAACTCAACAAAGTTAAATCATTAAGAGAGAGCCCTCTTTGAGCATTAGGAAGGCTAGATCCCGATCTCAAAAGTAGGTTTGTGGTTACCTCTATTTTTTCTTTCATGACAACCCTAGGGAAATTTTAGAGTCATAATGTAGTGGCGACCATACTGGGGAAGAGAAAATTTTCTTCAAAAAGATTGTACAAAGATCAGATCTAATCTATGATGGCAAACAGTGATCAGACACACAAAGGTTACAATCATCCACCTGGTGACTCCAGCTCCAAATGAATTTCACAATCAAGACTCCACTCGAGAAATGAACCTAAAAGAACAATATGGGAAGATTAGGCTTCTAACTTGGTTTGTTATACGAGACATCATGTTCTTTCTCATTGTTGACACCTAATCTTCATGATTGGGGGAATTTTATGTAAATAAATAAATTAGGAATGTGAACAGTCATCGGGAGATGAACTGAACAATCACTACCTATTGTATATAACAATGACCTACCTATGGAATAATATATGAATCAGTTGTTTGTTTAGTGGAGTTACTGCCTGGCCTAACATGGTATCAGAGCCAGCTCCTTGTTTTAGCTATTATGCTCCTGTAACCCCTCTGTCCTGGTCTCTGCCTTTGCCTTATTCCCTTCTGTCCTGAAATAACCTGCCTCTGCCAACACTGCACATCTGTCCATACTGTCAATTTTTATATAGCACTATCTTTTCCTGTTTTAGCACTGAGGCTGACACGCCACCATTGATGAAGGTCCAACTCCTGTTGAATGCGTTATGTTCGAAGTTTGAATGCGTTATGGTTCGATATTGAATGGTATGCGTAACGCTGTCCAGTGGTATCAATCGTCTGGTTTATTGAATAGTATCAACATTTGGTTTATTGAATGGTTTATTGAACGTTGAATGGTATTAATGTTGTCCATAACAATTGATCTGCGGTTTTATTGAATGGTATACACCGCTTTTCCATTTGAATGCGTATTAACGCTGTCCATAACAATTGATCTGTGGTTTTGTTGAATGGTATACACCGATTTTCCATTTGAATGCGTATTAACACTGTCCATAACAATTGATCTGCGGTTTTATTGAATGGTATACACCGCTTTTCCATTTGAATGTGTATTAATGCTGTCCATAACAATTGAAATGCGGTTTTATTGAATGGTATACACCGCTTTTCCATTTGAATGCGTATTAACGCCGTCCATAACAATTGAACTGCGGTTTTATTGAATGGTATACACCAATTGTGTATATGGTATACACCGTAAGTGTGCAAGAGTTCAGCTTATCAAGAATGGAAAGAAGATTGCTGCCTTTGTTCCCAACGATGGTTGTTTGAACTACATTGAAGAAAATGATGAGGTCTTGATTGATGGATTTGGGCGAAAGGGGCCTGTTATATCAGAGTTGGTATATGGTATTAACGTTGTTTGAGTGTTATATCATAGTTAGTATATGGTATTAACGCTGTTTGAGTATTATATCAGAGTTGGTATATGCGTATATATGGAATATGAACTGCTGTGCGCTTGTTGAAATGCTGTACGTTGTGGAATATTAACACTGTTTTATTGAATGCGTTGAATGGTCCAGCGTATATATGGAATATGAATGAGTTTATAGAATGGTCCAGTTATATGTTGGATATATTATATGAGGATGCTTTTATAAACATTGGAGGGATTTGAAGAAAATATAGTGCATAAAGTATTTGAAATCTTTTTGCCCTTTTGAGTACAATTTCATTGTATATCAACAAAAGTATTTTTTTTTTACAGAATGCATTCAATCATCGCTATGGTAGGAATAGTTCTCACTAGAAAGGAGAACTATCTTGATTGGTCCCGGATGATACAACACACCCTCATCTTCAATGAGTTGTGGAAATGAGTGCGTGTCGGAGAAGGAGACAATGACCTAGTACAACCTACCTCAGACAAAGAGCTCGTCATTTGGGAAAACAAGAATAACAAAGCTTATGCATTAATCGCAACATATGTAAATAAAGAGGTGAGTCGCCATATTTCATCATATTCAATTGCCTTTGAAGCTTTACAAAATCTGAAAGAACTCCATGACTCACATTATGCACTTGAAGTCGTCCAACTCATGATTAAACTCTTCACTCTTGAACTGCAAAATAATGATCATCTTGCTCTTGCATCTGAAATAAAGTCTATAATGCATGATATCAAATCCACTAAGGTTGAGCTGGATGTCCCTCTTATTGCTTTTCTCAAGGCACTTTATCCTACTTACTCCAATTATCTTGAGTCTTTGCAAGCAAATGGAAATCTCAAAGATATGACCTTTGACTCTCTTGTGAAAAGGTTTGTTGAAAGAGAGAAAGCTTTTGGAAAGAAGACAACCCCTGAGTCTTTTGAAGAGACTGTGTGCCTTGCTCATAAAGAAAAGCATCCTACTCAAGATTCTACAAGAGGAAGAGGTGGACGAAGAGGAAGAGGAAGATATTCAGAGGCAGGGGGGCAGACATTCTCAAGGAGAAAAGGCAGATTTACACTGTATTCACTGCAAAAGAAATGGATCACATGATGCCTCTACATGCAAGCTACCATGGGACAAAATTGAGCATAAAAAAAACCAACAGAAAGGTAAAACTGATGATACAGACAAAGGTAAAGCACCTGAATCCGCTCACTATGTTGAGGCACAATGTAACATTGGAGTAAATGAAGATTTGTTTAATCCTTCACTTGCTTCCTGGAAAAATGATTGGTTGCTTGATTCGGGAGCAACCTGTCACATGACTCATATAAAAGATTTTTTTGAAGATTTCACTAACAATGTTGATGGAGCAGTATACTTTGCAGATCAGTCAAAAATCAAGCCATCAGGGCTTGGCACAATCAGGCTTAAACTGCCTGGTCTTCCAGACTTTCTTCTGGATAATGTTCTATATCTCCCACAGCTCAAGAGAAACTTGCTGTCCTTGGTCCACATCCGCCAACAAGGTAACTCCATTCATATGTTTGATGGCAATCTTGAGGTAAGAAAAGCATATGATCACTCACTTATCATGAGGGGAATAGAAGAAGAAAGGCTTCTCAAACTGCAAGGAACATCTACTCATACACAACATTTCTCATACAATTCTCATCATGAAGAAGGTACACTTCCATCAAGTTTATTATGGCATGCTAGATTTGGACACTTGAACTATAACAGTCTCCGCTTATTGAAGAAAAATGGTGTTGCTGGTTTGCCTACAATTCCTAGAAAACTTAAGCAATGTGATGCTTGCATTCTAGGAAAGCATAGCAAACAATCTTTTCATGATTCGCATTCAAGAGCACATAGGAAGCTTGAACTTATTCATTCAGATTTATGTGGTCCAATGCCTGTTTCTTCTGCAAATGGAAATAAATATATCACGACATTTATTGATGACTACACCAAAATGTGTTGGGTTTATTTACTGAAGAACAAATCTGATGCTTTTTCAAACATTCAAGAATTTTCATAAATGGATTGAAAATGATGCACAATCTCATATTGGGTCTATTCGCATTGATAATGGAAAAGAATATACATCAAATGAATTTGAAAACTATCTTCGCCAACATGGGATCAAACATCAAACAGCTATGCCTTATAATCCCCAACAGAATGGTGTAGCTGAAAGAATGAATAGAACAATCTTGAATATGGTAGGATCTATGCTTTTCTTAAAAATTGTAAAGATAATGTTTTGGGCTGATGCTGTTCTATGTGCTGCATATATAAAGAATAGATGTCCATCTAATGCTATAGGAAACAAGACTCCTTATGAATTATGGTATGGACATGTTCCTTCGGTAAAACATCTCAGGATCTTTGGTTCCACCTGTTATGCTTTGATACAAAAGGTACATAGAAACAAACTTGGTGCTAGAAGTCATAAGTGTATCTTCCTGGGGTATTTAAACACCTCCAAAGCATACCGCCTCTATGATGAAGTAAATAAAAAGTTTGTTGTATCTAGAGATGTAATTTTTCTTGAATCATCCAAATTTGACAATGTTGTTGAGCGGCAACTTGATCGCTTGGATAGATTCGCAAAAACAAAATCATTTCAAGAATTTGATAGTCAGATTCCACATCTTGAAGGGGGGATTCCTATACTAGATCAACATGTGGAATCTTCTTCTGAAGAACACTCTCCCTCGATTGAAACTCCAACAACGGATGATGCTTTAAGTGATGTAATTGATAGAATTGGGAGACTCAGTCTTGATTCAGTCCCAACTCAATCAACAGAGCAGCCTGGACCATCTCAGAAAGGTCCCCCAAAGTGGCTAACGAAGACACTTGAAAATGTTCATCCGGATGAAATTGGAAAAACAGGAACCAAAAATTCAAACCAGAAAAATGGAGGTGATGTAGATGACTCTAATTCACCTGTTGATATGGATGTTTCTTATGATTGTGAATTGAACTTGTCTACAAATTTTGAACCAACTCCCTTTAAAGAAGCTGCTTCTCATGATGAATGGAAAGAAGCAATGCAAAAGGAGTATGATGCCCTCATAAAGAACGACACTTGGAAGCTGGTTGATCCTCCATTTGTAACCAAACCAATTGGCTGCAAGTGGGTCTACAAGAACAAGTACAAAGCTGATGGCTCACTTGACAAGCACAAAGCTAGGCTTGTGGCAAAAGGTTTTTCACAGAAGGAAGGGGTCGATTATGAGGAAACTTTTGCCCCCACGGCAAAATGGGCCACCATCCGAACACTCTTTGCACTAGCAGCTCAGAACAGTTGGAAAGTCCATCAAATGGATGTAAAAACTGCCTTCTTGAATG
>APFE030848912.1:0-11085 GCA_000404065.3 Pinus taeda | reverse complement strand
TGGGCATTCCCATGCTCAGCTTTATAAATTCATTTTCATGTACATAGGATAGACAATCGTCTGTGTGACAGACTGATGATATGGACACATCATCCTTTGATTTGGATGATCATCTGTTCGGCAATGATGTACACTTGATGTTTCTATATTCCTGAATATATCGCAGCCCGAATGGATGAAACTAGATCCAGGGTCTTCAAAACTCGTTCAATATTCACTCGGAGCACAAGTCGATCCATGTGAAAAATGTTCTGGAGTCGAACATGGAAAGACATCACCTGATTACCAGCCGATGATGTAAGCTATTAACAGGCGCGAGAGGAATCATCAAACATGACAATGACCCTCAAGGTAATACAGTACAATTCACGTGGTGTGAAAAGAGACTTGTCGTCGAACACCATGTAAAATATCTAGGTCGAAGGCCATTTATGTAAACTTGTCACTGAAAGTGAGAAACTTGCCATTGAGGCATGCAAGCTTCAAAGTACTGAAAGGGTTGTTCCTAAGTCAACTTCTTGGATAATGAGCTGAGGCCGACAAGAAGCAACCCGTCATAGGATGGCCTTAATGAATCCCACATCAATGACATAGAACGAAGCAAATGATTTTGGAGGTGAAAACAAACCAATGATATAGGTTTCAGGGCGACGGTCATGAAGGAATGAAGCATCAATGTATTGCAGTGGGTGAGACACAGGTGAATTGTCTGAATGTCTTCTCTTGAACATCTCAGCGACACTGATGATGGATTGGTAGCGTTAACTCCAAAGATGGATGGTGTGACGGACCAATGGTGATGACCAGTGAATGGAACAACCCAACCCGGCATGGATGCGGAAGGAAAGTGTCATGTTCAAGAGCGAATTGCTACCAATAAAGTTTCTTCAAGTTTTCTTCCCAATTTTCCCCAGTCATTGCTGACCAGTACCTCTTTATTTTTGTCAAGCTTGAGGAGGATAACATATTATTGTTCTCTAATGCGCCCTTCACGCGAACCCGTCGCTATATTTTAGCGAGCCTAGCAACAGTGAAACTTGTTCTCGTCTATTTGGACGAGTTTGCTGCTATTAGGTTTTAACTAGTTTAACGACAAAGATAACTCGGTATCTTTCAATTTTAAAGAGTCTGAAGGAAATGGAAATGAGACTCCAAAGATTCTTTTTCATTATATAATCCCTTAAGTCCAAAAAAGCATAAAATAATACAAAAGGGATGAATTTTCGATAGGTTTAACGAGCCGAACAAGACAAGCACTCGATCTTTTTGTGTAATAATCCCTCGGGTCCAAAAAGATTAAAATCTAGAGGAGGGATAACACTTCCGATGCCTTTAACGAGCAAGAGAGGCCAATTGCTCGGAAATCTTTTCATATTTTACGAGTCAGGTGAAAAGAGCTTAAAGAAGACTCATTTTCGAGGAACGAGTGATGGTTTCGGGTAGCAGCTGATTCCAAGTAAGATTTGGAATTTTCCAATCACGACAGTGTCACAAGGATGGCTAACAGAATCACTCTTCTTAGATGTTCCTTGAAGGAGTAAAGAATCATATGGGGGTGAATGATCGGCTAAAAACAGAGTGGAGGTGATGGCGAGAACACGAACAAGGCTCAAAAGCTGGTGATAAGGCATTCAGAATGGCTATTTACTGGTTCATTTTTTAATGAGCTTAAATGCTGGGGAAAACATTTGCTCATGACTTATGTTTACTTTTTAAAAAGTTTGAACTATGCGATAAAACTACTCGTGGCAGGTTTATTTTTTAACGAGCTTGAACTCTGTGACAACATTGCTCGTGATGATGGTCATTGAGTTTTTGATTCACCCTTAGCATTTCGTTCTTTCAAAGATTGTACTACCTGTTCATTTGCTTTATCAAACCAATTAGAAATGAAAACATATACTTGATAAATGAGTTAAAAACACTAATATTTTACTTGAATTACGTGCATAGTAAATTAAAAGTAACTTTTACCTCTCATTTTACCATTTCATTTGAATTTGGTTTGTTGGAGCTTTAGAGGTGCTTTTCCCCCCTGATTTTCACCACCAGATTCCGGGAGATTCTGTGGATGATTCTCGACGCCGTTCGTAGCCTGTAAGAGCTAAACTTGTGTTCTTTCATTACATGCCTTTCATTTTGGATTCTTAGCTTGTTTCCTTGTCCTGCTAAGCCCCTGGGGTTTGAAGAACTTTCCCTGGGACCATCGCACCCTTCCTTAGTCGAAAGGTGTGATGCATATTGATATTTCCACTGACTAGTCAGCATGCATCGCTCCTAGTACACTTGTTGGGGTGCGATGGATGCAGGGAGGAAAGTTTTTGCACAGTTTCCTCATGAATTTTTGCCTGTTTTTTACCAAATGAAGATCCTAACTCTTCTCTTGTTTGTTTTTCAGAGATTCATTGGAGCAAAATGGTTGTTACATGGTGAGAACGCGAGCATGAAGAAGAGGACGTTGTTGCTTTACATGATCCGAGCACAGTAGCTGCATCACGGAACTGTGGCCTACTGAAGTTTTTATGTATCTCTAGCATGAGGCAACAAATCAGTTTGCTACAATATTTCCTCAATGCCTGGGATCCTATCAACCTGGTATTCCAGATTAGGGGCAAATCGATCCCCTTGATAGTGGTGGACATCTATTTTCTGACTGGTTTATCATCGCATGGTGCCCCTCTCTCATTATCAAGCTCCGCCCGTGGGGGTGAGTCCATGAGGGAGTACATTCACTGGCATTGCAGAGAGGGATCTCATCCGAGTATGGACGGCAATATCAATATCCGAGATGTCACTAACCGGCCCTTATGGACCATTCTGTTCACTTTTGCTAGACTGGCTGGTAGTTCTGCTCTTCATATAGTCAACAGATCTTACATATAGTATGCTTTGGAATGCCTTGAACCGAAGGTGTTCAATTGGTGTGATGTAGTAATTTCTATGATGAAAGAACAATTGACCAAGGTGAAAAGTAGCAGATCCAAGAACTTTGGTTATGGTTCTATTTTCACTGCTTTTTCCTTGGAGAGAATCCCATTGATGCAGCCGCAGTACATTTCACTTGGCCTACCTCCATCGACTGAACCACAGATGCAGAGATGGGTCGATCTCATGTCTCAGCACCCTGGTTAGCCCCATATTTATTTTTTTGAGACCTTCTTCGAGTGGTTTGACCGTCAGGAGATGGTTTATGCTAGGTTCCCATATGCTGGTATGGATTTCCTAGGTGATCCAGATTTGGTGCTGTCGATTGGTGAGCAGTGGGGTGCCATGGGTAATTCTTCTGACCATATCTCTGTTCATTGTTCTTTATAATGTTCTTATATTCTTATGATCAAGAATAATCAAAACTCATGTGCTCATGCAGATGTTGGACCAGTTCAACCAGCAGTACGCCGCAGAGACCCAGCGGCCACTCCAGCAGGAGAGGCTGTTGGGAGGGCCATCCTTCGCAACCTTGATGTGGTCGAGACTCTTTCAGCACTACAGGACCAGGTCAAGGGCCTTACCCTTGGTATCCCGGATGTGAGGACCGATGAGCTGCCTCTGTGGTTGCAGCGGCATACTACTGGAGTGCCAAGTCGATGGACTAGGCTCTTATGCATGATTGCACAGGCAGTGACTTGTTATCCCAACATCATTAGACTAGGGTGCCCCCTAGCATTTTGAGTTTTTGGGTCATTTGACCAATTGTGTCTTGGTTACAGAACATTATGTATAGACTACAAACAGTTATGAAATATATTTTTGATTTTTGGAGCTTTATTTTGGTTAAGTTACATAATCTTGCTGCATATATTGATGTGATGCTTCTTTTTATAAATGTCACAAATGTCTATCTAAAACATAATTTTCCAATGAGTCCGTTAATGTGTTTAAACTTCTAGAAATATGTTGATATTGGATGAAATCAAACTGTCTTTCCAAAATTTTGACACTTAGGAACATGCGATAGATAGCTGGATTTTGTACAACATAGATGCTGGTGAGTTGTAGAATGACGAGTTGTGAGTCTAGCCTGACGACAAGTCAGCATATGCCATGTGTGATGGCATCAGAAAGGATTTCTATCAATGCGTTGTACTCAGTGATATTGTTCGTAATACACACTCCTTTGAAACTTACTAACTCGTCGCTGGGATTAAAAATGGCCCATGCCGCAGAAGACAGGTTCCGCGAACTATGACTTGCTCCATTGGCATATCTGTCGAACGATTCCAGTAGGTTCGACATCTGCAACGAACACAAAAAGTGGATTATTTAACCAAATTAAATGCTCTTGGTGAAAACAAAAATGTAACAAAAGCACGAGGATTACTATGCGAAATCAAGCATGGTAACGCTTGAGGTACAACCCGTTGTAAGGTTGCGCCAGTGGAATCCCATCATAGTCCATCAACTCATAGGCTCCTTTTGCTAATACTCATTTAACAATATAGGGACCCATCCATAATGATTTGAATTTCCCTGCTCCCAATTTATCAAATTCTTGGCCGTAAAGTAAGACCAGGTCACCTTCTGAGAAGACGCAAGGTTTGACATTTTTGTCGAACTGTACTTTGACTCGCTTCTTATGAGCTTCATTAGCCAAAGCTACATCGTGACGGGTTTCATCCAAACAGATTAGTTCCAAGAAACGAGCCTCTTGTTCTGAGGTTCCAGGGAGAAGGTCGACTGCGAGTTTGAGGGACGAGATTTCACATTGAACCGGTAAGATTTCTTCCAAACCGTACACCAATTGAAAAGGTGTGAATCCAGTTGCATTTCTTACTGATGTCCAGTATTCCCACAAGGCCGAGTATAGGATTAGGTGCCAAGCCCGTTTGTGGACTCCAATCATCCTTTGCAGCATGCGCTTTAGGACTTTGTTGATTGCTTCAACTTCTTCGTTAGCTTGCAGATAGTACGGAGTAGAGCTGTCGTGGGACAGTCCTAATTTGGCAGCCAACTCAACCATCATGTGATTTCGAAAATGCGATCCATGATCTGTGACTATGGCCTGTGGAACACCGAATCTAGAGACTATGTGATTGAAAAGGAAAAGGGCAGTCGTCTCGCCGCTATTGTTTAATGTAGGCATTGCCTCAGCCCATTTGGTAAAATAGTCTACCGCGACTATTATGTACCCATGCCCCCGGGCTGAGGTGGGGTTACATGTCATGAAATCTATGCCCCATTTGGTGAATGGCCCAACAACTACTACTGGTTGCAGCGGTGCGGGTGGTCTTCTGGTTTTGCTATCGAAAATTTGGCAAGCATGACAACTTCTAACTGTGGTTATGCAATCTTTGAACATTGTTGGCCAGAAGTATCTCGCTCGTAAAAAATTTTGCGCCATAGCATAACCAGATTGATGCCCCCCACACGCGCCTGAATGGCAGTCATTCAGGACTTTTTTGGCCTCCTCAAGGGTGAGGCACCTCCAGGCTATGGTCGTATCTGCTGCAGCTAGATACATGTTAAAGTGTTTTTGATAATCAGGAGCATACATTAATGATGCTTGTATTAGGGATTTCTTTAAAGCATCAAAGAAGGATTGCATGACCTGGTCCCAAACGAAGGGTACTTCCTTTTTCAATAGACTAGTATAACCTTTAGCTAGTTCGGCGTAATTTGGAATGAACCTCCTGAGGAAATTTGCTTTCCCTTGGAGTTTCTGAATCTGAAGCAAGTTTGAAGGTGGAGGCAAATCGATGATTGCCTGAACCTTGCAAGGGTTGAGACAAATCCCATCCTTTGAGATGACGAAGCCAAGTAAATGACCAAAACTGACACAAAACACACATTTATGCGGATTGAGTCATATGTTGTAGTGTCGACAACGTAGAAATATTGTTCTCAAATGGCACGGATGATCGGTCTGCTTTCGTGAATGATCTGGGAGATCATCGAGATAAGGTTGAACGATGTTTTTGATGTCATGGAAAGCATAGTTCATTGCTCTCTAAAAAGTTGCCCCTGCATTCTTCAAACCAAAGGGTAGCTTGCGATATGTGAATGTGCCCCACGGACAAATGAATGCAATCTTTGACTGGTCATGTGGGCAGATATTTATTTGATTATACCCGAAAAATCCATCCATAAATGAAAATATTTCGCATCCATCACATTCTTCAATTATCTGGTCAATAAAGGGTGTAGGGTAGTTGTCCTTCGGACAAGCTTGATTTACATCCCTGTAATCGACACACACTCTAATCATTCCTTGTTTTTCATCACAGGAACAATATTCGATACCCAATCGGTTAGAGGAACAGGGTAAATGAAATCAGCATGGAGGAGTTTTTCAACTTCCACCTTGATGTCAACGGCTTTCTTCGGGTGCACCTGCCTTAGCCGCTATCATACCGGTTTGACATCTGGATACATCTTAATTTTGTGTTCAACTATGCTCGAGTCGATACCTGGCAATTCATCATATAACCAAGCAAAGACATCTCTAAACTCATGAAAGAGAGTGGTATATATTTCCAGCTCGGAAGAAGAACAAGATTTGCCAACATGAATATTCTCTACAACATTTGTTTTGGTTGAGATATTTATGGTAGTAGTCCCTTCGATATTGGATAGGTTTCTCTCGGAATCCACCGTGTTTACAGTATTCATTAGAAAGTCAAATATTGAAGGATGGTGTAGGTCACCAGAATTATCTTCTTTCCAAGTCAGAAGATGGGAACGATGGTGGTAATCTCCCCATGGTGCCCCATTAATCATCATCGATTGAATGATTCCTTCGTCTGTAGAGTGTACTCGCGACCAAGGATCTGAAGGGGTGCCATATTCCTTAGACCTATCTATCCAAACGCTCGACGAGTGTTGATGCGGGTTTGCCTCCCATGCTGAGAACATTGATTTCTATAATATTTCCAACGGGGTTAGAGGCAAAACTTGCAAACGATCCATTTTAACATTGTTTTCTGACATCTTTTGAATGGAAGATATCATATTGTAGGTTTCTACATTAGCCACTTCCACCAAATTCATAGGAGGCGGTAGGGTAAAAGTTCCCATTAACGTAGGGTCTTTTAGTAGGCCTACTCCGATATTATGAAGCATGCTAGGGCTTCCATGGATCATCAAAATGCTTCTCGTAACTTGCAAACTGTTGGGGAGAAAAGTTTGTTGGTCGATGATTGTAATTCCTCCTTGGGAAGGAAATGCAATTTTCCTAAAGTAGGTCAACACAACAGCTTCCATGGCATATATCCAGGGTCTTCCCAGTATGATGTTGTAATCAAGATTCCCGTCGATGACTTCAACATCGATTTCTACTGTTTTGCCCCCCAGTTTGACTTGCAACTTACTTAGTATCCCATACGGGGTGTATGTTCGTCCATCAAATGCTTTCAATGTCAATTATGATCACGAAAAGGACGAAGACCCTAGAGTTTTCTAGCAACTCATAGACATGATACATGTGGATGCCCCCTCATCAATAATTGTTCTATGAATATTTTTGTTGAGGGCTTTCACTTGAATGAGGATAGCTAGTTGAGCTGGTAACTGAGGGTCGTATCCTTTATGATTAAAATATACAAGATTGGAATCCGTTGGGTCAATCCCACCTATTGCTGATAATAAAGCCTGCTTTTGGGAGGGGCAAGTTTGTAGTACCCCAAGAGTCGACATTTCGGATGGTGATTGAGCTAAATCCTCCACTATATTATAGTGTTGTGCTGCTCGGGCATGGGGATTAAACGTCGATTTGTGTACTACTCCCTTTGGCGGTTTTATTGTTAATTCAGGAATGATGGGTGGCACAACTTCCATTGAAGTCGTTGTTGAACTACTAGGTTGATCATTATCCTTGTTGTTCAACATCTGTGGATTCCCGTAATCTTTACTCCTTGTCATTATTAGAGCATGATTCAGTTGCTTTGAGACTAACAACATTAGCACTTGGGACGAGGATGCATTTTCGTTAGCAACCAGATTTGTTCCTGGGTTTGGAAACGGATCAGTCAATACAACCGAGGTTTTTGAACTTTTGAAAGATTTCTAAGTTCTTCTTTATATGGACATTCTTGTGTCCAGTGATCCTTGTCACATATATGACATGGAGTTTTTGGTTTCCCATTCCCAGAAGGGTTTGCAAAATACTTTCTAGGAGACGAGTCCCCCTGGTCTTTCTTCTTCCCTTGTTTTTTCTTCTTGCCTCCTGGCTGCTTGGGTTCTTTGCCTTTGTTTGTTGACACAGCATTTACTTCCGAGGCTAGAATTTCCTCATTTGCATCTTGACTCGAAACCGTGCGGGCCTTTTTCGATGTAGTCTTCGCGGTTTTAGTGCTTGTCGTACCTATCACACCATCGCTGGCATGAGAGTCTTTGTTTGATTTAGGAGGTGGAGGGACGAAAAATTCTGGTCTAGGAGCGTCAGGGATTTTATCGTAGAGCATGCAAGACTGAGTATAGATCAAGTCTAGATATTGTGCGCGAGCAATAACTTGCTCTTCAATGATGACTCCTCCCTTTTCCATATCTTCTATAATAGCGGGTAACAGTGACTTAATAAACCATTCAACCAATAGCTGATCAGGAACATATGTTTTTACCATTCTATGATGACGTCGCCACTCATGAATATGATCGGATATGTGAGTGGCTGTCGTTTGTTTAAAATTGGTAAGTAGCTCAGTTCTTGTTTTGTACCTGATAGGTAACTGAAAATGGGTTAAAAAGGTTGTGGCTAGGGTACTGAAGTTATCAAACGAAGCTCTAGGCAGTTTGATATACCACCTTGCTGCTGGACCAGTTAATGTGCACTGAAAGAGGCAAAGCCAAATCGAATCATCATTGAGAGTGTTTGATGAACACCATAGATGAAAGGTCATCACATGATTCGATGGGTCTTCGCCCAGATTTCATTTAAATTTAGGAATATCCGACAGAAGTTTATGCGAAATCGCTGGCCACCAAGGGGCGTAGGCAATTGGATCGTTCATTAGTCGACTCAGATCCGGTAACTCTAAAGTTGCCACGAAAGGCAACTGTTGATTTAGGCTTGGTTGAGCATACCCAGGATAAGACGGAATCGTTTGAGCAGTCGGTATTTGCATACCAGCATACTAGCATAATGCATTTGATGTTGGTAACTTTGGTAAGGTTGATGGGCATAACCATTATGATATGGTTGATACGGTTGCCCATTACCTGCAAAGACTTGTTGCTCATATCCTTGGTAAGCCTACTGGAATTGTGGTTGTTGGTATTGCACCAGCCATGGTTGTGAAGCCATGGACTGTTTTTCAGTACTGACTGTTTGACAAAGATGGGGATTGGCGTTCCTCGTTTGAACCTGTGCCATTCCACTAGTTGGTGACTATGGTTGTGTCAGAGGTACAAGAGATTGTTGTATTGCAACTTGCAAAACTTGAGGTTGGCATACAACTGATGATGCTTGTACTTGTGATACTACCACAATAGCCGGCATAGTGGGGATGTTTGTCATAGGTGAACTTTGTTGTATTGAGCATACAACTCTTGGCTGTTGAGACAGGATTGGTACCCAACCGCTAGTTGTGATTCCAGCATAACCCAAATTTTGTTGCAAACTCACGCATGGTTTTCCTTCCGAGGAAGACAATGAAAGGGTATATGACCCTCCATATGACGGTAATCCAGTACTCAAAGGAATAATTTTCCTTTGGGGACCAGTTTGCCCAAATTGACCTTGTGACGGATCAATTTGTTGAGACTCAAGGTAAGAGATCCCAGATATAATTCTGAATGAACAAACGAGAACAGTCCATACTGTCGAAATAGTCCCTGGATGGACTCCATCCAGCGACTGAAAGCTGGTTGGTACAGATGGCACGCCGGCGAACATTGTCAGAATAGTAGAAAGAACTTCTGCTGTTGCTGTGTCGGGCGACACAGTCCTTGATGTTGATGGTTGTTTAGAGATATTAAGCCTATCCAAAAGATTCCTCAGCCATTCTTTAGGAACTTCCGAGGGTGGGTGAATATTTTTTGATGAAGAAGGATACAGGGAGATCCCAGCTCCAAGTTGCGTTGGAGTGCTAGACGGAGGATCTTCCACAATCTCTTCTATGGAAATCAATCCAGGAGGAAGAGGCAGACCGTCAGGTTCGTAAAATATTTCTGGTGCCGAAGAAGATGTAAGTTCTGCAGCAGCAGACGGTTGGGGAGTAACACCTTCCGAATCGGCTGTAGGTAGAGCCGGTTCAGGAATAGAAGTGTTAACCGTCACACTAGGATCAGTTGTAATGTCCTTTTGCTATTGCGGAATTTCTCCTATAGAGGTAGGGATTCCAGAAATGTTCGGAGTAACTGGAGTCTCTAAGGATGTTGGAGTGCTTGCTCCAGCCAACCTAGGGGACTTCGATCCAGTTAAACGAGTTCACTTTGTTCGAAATGGTTTCGCTTTCGGAGTCAACGACGGTTGACTCATGAGTCTCTGCGAATGACGGGGTTTTGATTGACTTTCTTCCACGATTGCAGATTACTTGATCAACTCAAAATAAAAAGGGAAAAATGTTTTTCAAATTAAATGAATTTTAGATGCTTTGACACAACTTGCTTTTTCAATTTTAAAGAGTCAAGAAAAAACAAAAGATGACTCTAGTCGCCTACGATTTTTATTGAGCCTGAAGTGACAAGTGCTTAGAGGACCTTTTCCTTTAAGGAGTATGAAAAGGAGAAAAATGGACTTCTCTGGAGATCTAGGCAGAGAGGATTACCAAACCAATCACAAAACTGTAGAATACTTTTTACGGTACGGCAGTCAATCTTCCTGAATGCTGTGTTCCGTGCATTGCGATCGATAGGGCGGCAGACACGGCTTCCTAAGGATAAAGGATGTAGCCTATTGTGGTCTCCCAATATATACTCGATGGTACGTGGGAGCACAAGTTCGTACTTGCACTTGCCATGTCAGAGTGGAGGAATCACCCAACCAACACTGAAAGCAACAGTTACCAGGTTTTACGACACCGAAATACGTCTCTAGCCTAGACCTCTAGATGTTGTGTGTTAAGTTCCAAAGCATTGTTAGATTCATTGAATTTATTTTAAGTTGATATTGCTTAACAATTTTCCTTTCAGGTTCACCACGTGATGTGTATA
>APFE030848908.1:0-29008 GCA_000404065.3 Pinus taeda | reverse complement strand
TATGGTCAGGTGGGACGTGGAAGTCCCTGAATTGGTTGGATTTTGCCTATGGTTAATAAGAGCTAAGTTTATCTTTTATTTAATAAGTAAATGTACTTGCTATTATGTGGTTTTAATGGTTGTTCTATCATTGTTATCTATCTAGGTATATGTTGGTTATAAGCGTGGTTATATGTCAATAGATCTAAGTATGGCTCTTATCACATTTCATTCAATGAATGTATGGTTAATGAATGCATGACCTAATTGGTGTTTTGATAGCTATTGTGAGAAGGCATAAATCCTTCTTGTTAAACCTTTGATAAGTTTTCAAATAATTACGTTTAGATATGCATTCATGATTTTTAGATTGCATGTTTACCATGTGTTTGACAGAATGTCAATCCTGGTTGGGAGAGGTCACGTCAAGTCCTGGTTTAAGTTTTGGTTTGGAAGCCTTGTTTCTATGTTATTTATCATTTCTATAAGTTTCACTGAGTTCGGGGCAGGGGTATGAGTCCTAGCCCTAAAAAAAGTGGTTTAGAATTTAGGGTCGCTGGCATAGAATTGACTGAAAAAGTCCACACTCACTAGGATGAAAGACTATGGGAGAGATTGAAGGGTTATAATTGCTTGGAGGCCTTGGAAAGGGAGCGACTAAGGCTCCAGGTTAGTGAAAAGAGAGTTAGCTCAGGGTTTGGACACCTAGATGACTTGGGTTGCTCCTAGAGGTTATGTGGCACCTGAGGGAGGAAATGAAGTCTTAATTTATCGACTCCATTTCCTTAAGGTCATATAAGAGGTTGAGTCTTATCATAGTGACCCTCAACTCATTTTTACCTTGGGAAAACCAGTGAAAGTGGGTAAATGTGGGAGGAGGCGGGTTACACCTTGGATGAGGAATTAAATGATGCATCCAAAGAGAGCTCCAACTTTAAATTTGAGTAAAACTCTATATTGTAATATAGAACTCATTGTTGAACTCATCGAATCTTATTAAAAAAAAATTGCTCCCAACTGGAAATGCTTTTAGCACTAAAATTTGATGATGTAATTTAATATTATTTTATTATTTCCACTATTATTTTATAATATTCCTTAGGAGGCCCATTTTTTACGTCAAAATTTCTCTAATGAATATAAAGGACCTTGAGAAGTCAAGAGACATGCCCATCAAAACAAAATTGATGAAGGTATGGTTTTGGTTGACTTGCATGTTTCATATAGTTTTTTGTTTCATATTTGTGAATGTAAAACACCAAAACTGACTCCGAACAAGTTGACTTCCTTACTTGGTAAAATGAATGAATATTGAGCTTTATAGTTAGAAGCAAAATTGTCATCACTTATATCTGATGACAATATTTCCATTTAAGGCTATCTTACTAAATTTAGGTTACTATTAGTACAATTAAAAGGATGTAGAAAAACAAAAATAGACGATAAATGCATTTTCCCAGATTTATCCAAGCTAGAGGGACATTTTCAAGTATTTTCTTCTTTGTATTACTCTACTATAGATGGACTCTGAGATGAGCATAAAATTACCACTTTGATCTTTTCTATGAACATATTACAAGTAAACAATATAAACTTATGAAATTAAATATTCTTTCTAACTATAAGGGTGAAGTTTTTTTTGGGTAATACCTTCAAATATAAACACAAAGATTACGCTGCCCACCTAGACTACTTCTTGGTACATAGTTCTTTTATGAACAAACTTGATGTAGCATTTTCTAAAATGATCATTTCTTGGGAAATATCTAATCACAAGCCCGTTTCGTTATCATTATGTGATTTTCTTAATTATAAGCATCAACTATTTCAATTCAAACCTCTATGGTTGAATGATAGCGTTACAAAATATGTCATATCTGAAACTTGGAGCAAGTGGGTCTCAAGGTCTCCCACTTTTATCTGGAAAAAAATATTAAATCCACCAAAATAGCATTAAAGAAATGGGCCAAAAAAAGCTTACCTTCCTTTAATAAAAAACTAAAAGATAGTTTGTTAAAGGTGGAACACATCCAAAAATAGATAGAAAGTGGGAATTTCAGTAAGAAGCTATGATGGATGAAAAAGCATCCTTCATAGAATATCAAATGTCATTTACAGAAAATGAAGAAACTTGGATGATCAAGTTTAGAAGTCTCTAGCTAAAAGTAGGAGATTGCAACACCTTTTTCTTTGATAAATAAGCCAATTCATGGAGTAATGTTAAGGAAATCCATGCAGAATCAAGAGAATTGTTGTAAACCTTTGAGACAATAAAAAGGGAATTGTATCTCACTTTCATGAACTCTACGGCTAGTCTCTAAAGACAAACCCATTGGAGGAGCTTGAAATTATAAATCATATTCCTCTATTAGTAACCCAAGATGAAAATAACAAATTGAATGGAGGCACTATGGGCATTGAGCTCTAACAAAGCTTTAATACCAGATGGATTCTCAACTCATTTCTATGGATTATGTTGGAAAAAAATCAATTGACCTTATTATAATGATCAAGTATGTTGGCATGTCCGATAGGATGGGAGGAGCAATCAATACCACTTTATAGCTTTAATATCAAAATAATTTTCTCCTTCGTCCCTTTCTCACTTCAGACCCATTTCTTTTTGCAATGCATCATATAAAATCATGTCGAAAATAATTGCCAAAAAATTGAAGCCCTTGTTTCCTAAGCTAAGTTTAGAAAATCAAAGGGATTTATGGAAAATAGGAAAATCATAGACAATGTTATAGTTGGCCGATAGGCCATCCAATCCATCAAAAGAAATGGGGGAAAGGCATGGCCATCAAATTTGATATGGATTATAAATTTGATCACAATTGAAAATCTTATTTAACTAAGGTATTGAATAAATTTTTCTTTCATTTATCGAGTGGATTTACTCTTGCATCATCTCTCAATGGATTTGACCCATGGTCAATGTAAGACCAACCAATTTTTCCCAACTTAGCAGGGGACTCATGCAAAAGTGTCCTTTATCATTATACTCATATGTCCACATGATTGAGTCCCTAAGTCAAAATATGGCTTCAGAACAATAATCATGGCACCTTCAATGTATCTCAACCACATAAGGGGTTAAAAGACTAAACCACTCTTAGTTTGTAGATGATACCATCCTTTTGGGTGGTGGTTCACCATAATCATAGGTTGCTTCAAGAAGGTTGTTGATCTCTTTCTTCATGTCTCAAGGGAAAAATGATTTGATAAAAAAATCCAAATTTATCTTATTCAAATTACAAGAAAACTCTCTTTCTCATTTAAATAATATCGGAAACCCTTTACTTATTTGGGATTCCTATATGCTTAACTTCCTGTTCATCCCTTCTATGGAAAAGAGTTGGA
This sequence comes from Pinus taeda, assembly GCA_000404065.3. Classification (NCBI taxonomy): domain Eukaryota; kingdom Viridiplantae; phylum Streptophyta; class Pinopsida; order Pinales; family Pinaceae; genus Pinus; species Pinus taeda. The sequence continues at coordinate 25,666 of APFE030848908.1, read as the reverse complement.
CAATATCACGGTGAATTTTAATCAATGGGGAAACCATTGGGTTAACCTTTCAAGATGCATTATTCTCCTTAAGTCATGATTTTATCATCAATTCAGTGTTTCAATTTTCATCCCTTCTAGCCCCCAAAAGAGTTTAGGATAGCATCTCTCGAGCTGTTAGAAAATTATTATGGAAGGTGGAAAATCTCAAACCAAAGGATTTCATGTAATTAAATAGAACACATTCTATGCCCCTAAATGAAATTGGGGACTCACGATTAAGGATCCAATTTACATGAATCCAACAAATGGAGCCAAACTATTTGGAGGATAATCTCAAGGGACAAAGCTTAATGGAAACATGTCATACATATAAAATACTTATCAAGATATTTTCTTTGATGTCTTGACATTCCTCCATGTCAACTTCTAGGTTCTCATATCTGGACCTTTCTTAAGGAAACAATTCTAATGCTCCAAATGTAGCTTATGTGCATTCATGGGAATGATCATTGTATCTGATTCAATTTAAACAACAGTATGGGTATGCCTCCAATGCATTCTATCTCAAATCTACGTGGACTCTATGAATGGTTAGAACATAAATGTAAATTTCCTATATGATATCTCTAGTTGGAGTGCTTCTAGGGTTTTGGTCTAGCTAATGTTTTGTCAATGTCGCTCAGCATCTTGCTAAATTTTTTATTGCAATCATGGAATCTAATTTAAGTGGTTATGATTCATGCTCCCACAATGATGCATATCAAATTGGTTAGGGGTTATTCCTCCTACACTATTAAAATTGGGTGTGAACATTTGATTTCTAACTCTCACCTCCCCCTAAAAGACTCCATCTAGGGGAAATTTTTGGATCCAGATGGACTACTTAAGATAAATATGTTTTTTGGGACACTAACTCATGGAAATATTATAATAGCAGGTAATATAATAAAAAGAGGCATCATTAGGCCTTCTAAATATCCTTTATGTTGACACAATACTGAAATAGTTCATCATTTTCTCCTAGAATGCCATTTGACCAAACAAGTCTAGAATTTTGAGTGGTTAAGGATTGAAAGCAATCATAGGTCCCCATCTAGTTGGAAACACATTTTTGATAAATGTGTGTCTCACTATTCAAGGAATTTCAAGGATAATTTTTCTTTTAAAATAAGGTTATCTTCTAAGAGAAGTTAATTCCTGCTATACAAGTAGCTATTAGGTCCCATGCACAAAAATTAAAACATTTGCTCAGTCTACCAAGTGTTAGGATTTGGATGAGAAGGTGCATCTTTGGTAGGCATCCTTATGGCAAGGACACACTCCAAAATCTACCAGTCCCATTCCATCCATAAGGATCCCATCTTGGAAATATCACATGAACCCATATGGAATTATGTCTACGAAGTCTCAAAATTTGGACAAGAAGGATAATATTTTGTTGGGATCATCATGGAAAGGGAATGCCCCAAAATCTACCCCTGTCATTCCACTTATAAGGATCCCATCTTGGAAATATCACATGGATCCATTAGAATTCACATAAACATGGAAAAGGCATAAGAATTGTTGTCTAGTCTTTGGTGGAGCTTCTAAGGGGAACCCACTGATGATAGGGTGTGAGAGGGGTTATCTATATCCCTAGAGGAATTTTAGAATGCACTTATGCATGGATCCTTGGAAGCAAGACTAACAACTAGGTAGATATTTATGCCTATTTTCAAAATTTGTCATTGAAAACAAATCTTAATCTCTCCAACTTAAGTCGTATTGGAGACTCCAATTTATTAATCAAGCTTATTCACAAAGGAAACTCTCAAAAAGATAACAAGCTCAATGGAAACTCTCAAAAAGATAACAAGCTCAATGTCATCTTGGCTAAAATTAAATCCCTTGCAAAACAAAATGAAGCCATTCAATGGATACATGTTCTCTGACAAAACAATGAATAGGTTGTTTCCTTTGTAAATCAAGTTGCGTTGAAAAGTTTTGAGAATTTGGTTAGTGAAAAATTAAAATTCCATTCCATCCCATAATCATGAATCAATACAAAGGTCCATAACCAAACTTAAACTCTCAGCTAGGTGCTCAAATACCACTCTTGACATGAAATTTGTATACGTTTTGAAAAAAAAAGAATTGTATGAGTTCTATATCTATTTAGACATTATTTCAAGAACATTGGTGTACCTCGAGTGATATTTTGTATTATTTTCTAGAAGTTTTAGGCTCATCTTTTTAATAAATAATATTTATAATTTTTTATTAAAAACTATAAATATATTAATACTATTGAGTATTTAAAGATATTATATGAGGTATAAAGGAAAGAAAGTCAATATAAAAGTTCGATCTCAAAACCTAGTACATAAATTCAAAAACACTCATAAACCTTATATATTTTAATGATACATATTTTAATATGCACCGATTATTATCCTATCGTTTATGGCATTTTAAAATAGTTTCATTTATTTTACCGAATGGTTTAGGGGTGTTTTTTTTGGCACTATCTCATAAATGAAATGATTTTTTTGTTGGAATTTGGAAATACAATTTTGAATGGGATTATAATTTTTTATTGTTTAAAATGTATTTCTGAATGCGTAAATAGATTAAACATCTTTAAATTTTTTTAAGGAATTCACACTTTGCAAAATTAAAACAACTTAAACTTATGATTCTTAAAAATCTCTACTAGATTTTAGGAAAAAATGACTAGGAAAAACTGCCCAGGAAAAACCTTTTGTTTCTTAGTTAAACTACATGATTTATTTTTTAAAAAGAAAATTTTCCATTTTTTTTAATACATTTAATATTTTATAAATTGTATTTTTTTTTGTGAGATGAATTTTGTATTGCCTTCTAAATAGGATTGCACATGAAAATTCTAACAGTTTTAGGTTTGTCTTTCACTAAGAAGATCCAACCATAACCAAAAGTTGACTCTCTATAGAGAGGCATAGGGTGTAACATAGTACTCAAAGAACCAAAATTGACCATACAAGTACTAAAAAGCAGGTGTAGTTGGCCTTGAAAATAGGTAGTAAAAACAAGAAACAATAGAATGAGGGACATATAAGAAGACTAAGTGCAGATAAAAATCCACAGCTGCAACTTGGATGGGATCCATGTTGTTATCGAGAGTGCCTCTAGGCATGGGTGGGATGCCAATTAGGTGATGCTTTATATGATCTAGTCTTTGGTCAAGGTATTTCATGTGGTGATGCAAGTAGTCCATAGAGTAGAGGATGCCTACCTAATGCTCAAATATGTCTTCTATCTATTAGAATTCTGCCAAGGAAGAATTTCATATTCCAATATAAGTCAACAATGTGCATGTACTAGTTGAAACATCCGCGTGTATGCTCGATATTCGACAACTAGTTTGTCATCTCAACAAGAACCTTTGTGCTTAAGAGTTGGTTTCCGTGGGAGGTTCCTTGTCTCTCAACACAAGTGATCTCATCTTGGATGTGGCCCAAGGTAAGCTTGCGGAATCAGACAATTGTTTCCTCCAAAAGGTTGTTTATGCTTGTATTTCCCCAATTGGCCTATTCCTGGTAGTAGGATGCTCCTTTGTGGACATGGGTATGCTGATGATGCATGTTGGAGAGACCATGAAAGAAAAGGAAACAAAAGGCCACGAGAGGAGAGGCACAAGCATTGGGTTCCAGGTAATGTGCCACACGTAAGAGAGTCAGGGAAGGGTGACCAAGTGTTAGGGGTGGACAAGACTAGAGAGGGAGAGTGAAGGGGATAAGTCAACTCAAAAGAGAGCATGGGAGGTGACATAGGGTCAACCAAGGGGAGCATCGAAGGAAGGAGAGCAACCCAAAAGGTCATACTAGAGGGAGGCCTCTTGGGCCTTGAAGCTGTGGGATAGACAAACCAAACCAGAATGCGACACAAAGAAGAGCCAAAAGAAAATCTAGAAATGGAAGCAGAGACCAGAAACTAAGAAGTGCCACTCAAACCAGAATCAGTTGATTGCACAACTACAAAAGGTGTCCATCAACATAATGAATTGTAGTCTTGCATGCAAAAGAATCCAAACATAAAAGATGTGACATAGACACCAAACTTGCAAGGAGAGAGAAACATCTGGGCAAAACTTGTCTTTTGGGGCATCTGATGGAAATTGTCGTCGTCATTGTAGTTACCATTAGTAAGGCAAAGACTTTCTCGTCTAAAGCCATTAAGACTTACCAAAGATAACAAGACAGTACTAGATCTGTGCTCCAAGGGATGGGCTGACAGGAAACCCCAATTGCAGTTGACGAGAGTGGAGGCATGCATTCCAAACAAGAAGCTCTAACAACCATCAACGATGAAGTTATATGCAATTTGAGCCATAATAAGGAATGCAATAAACCACAATAATCTTGGTTAATGCTTTGCGTGAGTGGACTCATTCCCGACGAATCGTCTTTATTAAAAAAAGTGTCAATGTTGTATTACTTATTTTGTAAAGACAATGAATAAGATATATAACAATGACAACAAGCCTAAAAAATATTATTAAAAAATCAGATAAAATAATAATTAAATATATAATTATACTAATTATAGTTGAACTAATGATTACATCTATAATGATTAAATTAATGGTTATATATACACATATATATGAAATCATCTTCTCTCACAGAAAGTGAGAGTGAGATCAATACAACAATATTTATAGGCACTAAATCATTGCAACAATATTTTTTATCATCACATCATTAATAAAAAACTGATTTTGAGTAGAAAAAATAACAATTATGTCCAACCCCTTAAGATAATCACAATCGACATTCTCCCCACATATATAAAATAAAATAAAATGATTCGATAGTCGTATACAGATACACATCAGGTATCATCCTTATTATTAAACTATTGTTAAGTAATCTTTGGTAGGACCGCAGTTACATTTTTTTTACATAAACAATTATATATGTGGAAGTGCAAAAAGTTGGGGCCGTTAACCGTACAACGAGCTAACAAATATAGTACAAAAAAACTATATCCATTCATCAATTGCTCCATGGCCGGAACTGCGATCGTACGATGGGTTTTAATTTATTTATATTTTTTTAATTGCCCATGAACATTTTCCAGCAAATTGATTATGTTATAGAATTAAGAAAAAATCAACGTTCAAATCCCTTGAAGTGTTGTTTTCTGACTTTAGTGAGGCTTACATATTTGAAAAAAATAAAACTGTGTTCAAATCCGTTGAAGGGTTGTTTTTTTTTATTTTACTGATGTTTGCTTAAAACAAATCTACATTCAAATCCCTTGAAGTCTTGTTTTGTGCGACTTTAGATGAGGTTCACTCATAAAAATTCTGGCAATCTTTATCTTATATTAATTATATGCATATAATTTATAAATTATAATTTTATATTAGCTTTCTTATAATTAATATTTTTTAGCATTAATAGATTTTTGAAATTATTATTTTAAATCAGAATTAATTATATTTAATATATAATTTCTAATAATTGTTAATATAAATAATACATTTAATATTATTTACAATAATTTTTTTAAAAATTATATATTTATTTATGATTTAAAATAACATTAAATAAATAAAATAATTGAGTAATATAATAGTGTATTATTTTTTGTTCATTATTGTTTCTATTTATATGAAATTATATTTTATTATGGATCATATATAGTGAGTGGGTCTAATTTTAAGAGTATGTGCTTTCCCTTCTAAGAAGTTACAAGTTCAAAACAAAGGGCATAGAGTATGATAAATCTTTAATTTTTTTTTGGAGTTATATATATTTAGGACTGAGATTTCAAAGCTTAGCATAATATTAAAATCGAGATTTCAAGCTTTAGCTACTTACATACTATAATATATATATATAATATATAATACATATTATATATATATATTTATAATACTTTTTATTGAAAAATTTGCAAAATAAATATCATAAAACATCTTAAATATAAATAATAAAATAATTTTTCCTTATATGTAAATATGATAATTTTAAATTATTTAGTGTTCAATTTAAGTATAACATCACATGTTTATTATTTTAATTAAAAAATATCATTATATCATAAATTCAAATGGTAATACAACTAGCGTTTGCACCAGATGTTGCAAAAGAAACGTCGTAAGGCATAAATTGAGGACAACATGCCATCTCAATTTGAGAAATAGTACCATTTCATGTTGAAACACAAAACACTTTATTGATAGGATATCAATTTACAAAATCTGAAAATGAAAAAAGCCAACCAATTTGTAAATGTATGAACTTGATTTTATAGTTTCAATAGCTTGTACTAGATCATTTAAGAATAAATAAATATGACTTACAAGCTCCATCCATATTCTTTGTTATGGTGAAGTAGTGGTTGCTTGACTTTTCAATCCCATGCACGATGTTGAGGTGTAACCAACCCATGATCTTTGATACCAACTTCGCCATGGCTTCTTTCTACTTTATACATCATAGTGTTTGTCATGGATGCCTTGGAGCTCCACCTCCAAGGGAATACTCATCTATATACATCTTTGTACCCCAAAGAGTTATAAAAATCAATGCCCTAAATTTTTCATTTGAGAAACAAAAGATTACCACATAGGCACCAAGGCTAAGAAATTGTCTAAGAAAGACGCTTCTCAAGGAAATATTCATTTACACATTATTTGATGGTCTTCCATCTGATATTTTACTGCATATACTTTTACCTTTTGAACAATTAATGATGTTGAATGTCCAACTCCAATCTCGACATCTGCCAACTATGTTTATTTTTTATGCCAACAGATAGCCCACATTTAGTAAAAGCTTAAAACTTACAGACTACCCTTTTAGGAAGAGAAACATGGAAATTACAAGGAAAATAAAACCGATACATGATTTCTCGTCGATTTTGTAAATCAAGAAGCTATCTCATGCTTAGTTTCGAAGCTTGCGTCTCTTCTTTTCGAGCATTCATTTTAGGGTTACTATGAATGTTGATGGCGAGGCCAATAGAAGTTGCGTAGATGAATAAAATACAATCTTATAGAAATGGGAAAAACAAGACAAGAATTTCAACACAAGTAACAGGAAGAAAATAACATTTATAACCCAAAACAACTAAATAATTTATCATGATATTTGAGATCCCCTCTACAATGACAAATGCCTTCTTGGCTTCCTGAAATCAACGATTTTCCCACAAAGAGAGGGTCATTCAAGGTACTCACATTGAACTTGATATTGCAGCAATTAATCAAACCCTAAGCCGTAAATATTTTGAGTTCTTCAATATTATTCACGTGCTAAGTACATAACAAAATATTAGTCAACAGATCACGCTAATTGATTTTGAGAGAAGAAACAGGGCAAAGCACTTGAAGAACTCAGAAGTGGAGCAAACCGCATGGTAAAGGCACCTGTAGCCAAAGCCAAAAAAAACCATGAATCCAAAATAGACAGTCAATACAAAATGCATTCATATGGAAAGAAAAAAAATAGTTTTGCATATTGGTAAGTGGGTAAGCCCACGGATGCAACATTGCCCAGATTTAAAAGGGCCTCAACTCGCGGCCAGTCATCATCACAACTCTAAATCACCTGTAGGAGGCATATCTAAAGGGAGGTATAAGATTTCACATGGAAGCAAACTCTGTTATTCTTTAGGGCAAAGCACTTGAAGAACTTAGATGTGGAGGAAAACACACGATAAAGGCACCTGCAGCCAAAGCCAAAAAACCCATGAATGCAAAGTAGACAATCAATACAAAATGTATTCGTATGGAAAGAAAAAAAAAACTCAGTTTTGCATATTGGTAAGTGGGTAAGCCCGCGGATGAAGCATTGCCCAGATTTAAAAGGGCCTCAACTCGTGGGAAGTCGTCATCGCGACTCTAAATCCCTGTGGCAGGCACATCTGAAGGGAGGTATAGGGTTTCACATGGAAGCAAACCCTGCTATTAGGGCAAAGTGCTTGAAGAACTCAAATGTGGAGGAAACTGCATGGTAAAGGCACCTGCAGCCAAAGCCAAAAAACCATGAATCCAAAATAGACAGTCAATACAAAATGTATTCGTATGGAAAGAAAAAAAACTCAATTTTGCATATTGGTCAGTGGGTAAGCCAACAGATGCAGCGTTGCCCAGATTTAAAAGGGCCTCAACTTAGGGGCAGCTTCCTGAAATCAAGGATTTTCCCACAAGGAGAGGGCCATTCAAGGTACTCACATTGAACTTGATATTGCAACAATTAATCAAACCCTAAGCCATAAATATTTTGAGATCTTCAATATTATTCGCGCGCTAAGTACATAACAAAAGATCAATCAACAAATCACGCTAATTGATTTTGAGAGAAGCAACAGGGAAAGCACTTGAAGAACTCAGATGTGGAGGAAATTGCATGGTACCTGTAGCCAAAGCCAAAAAAACCATGAATCCAAAATAGACAGTTAATACAAAATGCATTCGTATGGAAATAAAAAAAACAGTTTTGCATATTGGTAAGTGGGTAAGCCCGCGGATGCAGCATTGCCCAGATTTAAAAGGGACTCAACTCGCGGGAAGTCGTCATCACGGCTCTAAATCACCATGGGAGGCACATCTAAAGGGAGGTATAATGTTTCACATGGAAGCAAACCCTGCTATTCTTTAGGGCAAAGCGCTTGAACAACCTAGATGTGGAGGAAAACGCATGGTAAAGGCACCTGCAGCCAAAGCCAAAAAACCCATGAATCCAAAATAGACAGTCAATACAAAATGTATTCGTATGGAAAGAAAACAAACTCAATTTTGCATATTGGTAAGTGGGTAAGCCCGTGGATGAAGCATTGCCCAGATTTAAAAGGGCCTTAACTCGCGGGAAGTCATCATCGTGGCTCTAAATCCCTGTGGGAGGCACATCTTAAGGGATGTATAGGGTTTCACATGGAAGCAAACCCTGCTATTCTTTAGGGAAAAGCATTTGAAGAACTCAGATGTGGAGGAAAGCGCAGGGTAAAGGCACCTGCAGCGAAAGCCAAAAAACCATGAATCCAAAATAGACTGTCAATACAAAATGTATTCGTATGGAAAGAAAAAAAAACTCAGTTTTTCATATTGGTAAGTGGGTAAGCCCGCAAATGCAACATTGCCCAGATTTAAAAGGGCCTCAACTCGTGGGTAGTCCTCATCGCGACTCTAAATCCTGGTGGGAGACACATATGAAGGGAGGTATAGGGTTTCACATGGAAGCAAACCCTGTTACCAGGCAGGCATAAGTTTCTTGGAATAAATCTGAGAGGAATACTGGCCAAGCAGAATACATTACCAATAACGTTACAAAAACCATCTCGCATCAAGAGGTTAGTGGATCGAATCTAGGGACAAGTAACAAGAACGCAAATAGTTGGGGTTACTGAGTTTCTTACCTGGAAAATATGAATTCATTCCTCTTGTCAAGCAATGGTGGAGGTCGAGCCGAAGCACCTGGAGGTAGTAGTGCCCAACGAGAGCAAGGGTGGTCATCTTGTAACTAAATTAATATAATTTTAACTAATTTAATAACGGTCTAATAATTGGATGGTTGAAATTACTTTAATTGTCTAACACTGAAATCAATGGTCCATGAATGTACACGTATTTTTAGAGGAGAGTTGATTTCAAAGGGAATGCCTTACAACGTAAATATTCAGTTCATTTCTCAATGGAATCCATCTAATGGAAACCAAATTTGATCACCGGTGAATATTATTGAACACCAAATACCATGGACAACATGCAAAGTTTCCGAAGGTTTTAGAAATGAAAAGTTATAAAGTTGAAGGTTCCATGATTTGACAAATGATTTGATGCCATTGTCATAGCATCAACAATATAATGGGAAGCCCCACCAAGATGCTTTCAAAATATAACGGGAAGCCCCACCAAGACGCTTTCAATAATTTATTGCAACGCATGCCTAGGTGAAAATTAGAAAGAAATGATAATTTTTTCAATGCAATTAAAATAAAAATGAATAGTAAAATGTCATAAAAGGATAAGACCAATGGTAAGACACATTAGTTCTTTTTAATTTCTAAATTATTAGACAATTTTATTATTTATTATTTTAGATGACTATTTTTTATTTTTTATTAATTTAGTTATTTTTAATTATAATTAATTAAGTAGTTATAATTTATGTGGTTATTTTAATATTCTTATTAATTTATATAATTATTTTAATTAGTTTCTAAAAAATATGTTTTATTTAAATTTTTATTTTTTAATTATGCTTCGTTTTTAAAGTTCTATCAAATTTGGTAATTATTTTACTAATGTGGTTCTGCTAGTTTATATTAATGCACATAAGACAACTATTTACATCAAAGAGAATGAATAAATTTCAATCTAATTTTAGTTGAAGCTCATTCTACATTGATTAACTTTTTTTCTTTTCCCCTTTATCCTTGTGTTTAAATAATTTAATTCTAAAATATTCTATGATATATTAAATTTCACAAGTTTTATTTGAAATCTTTGTTTTGATTGCTAATTATTTTTATGTTTTAGTCATTCATATAATAGTAGTAGCCAGTATTTTGCATTTTTTAATTCATTTTCTTTTACTTCAAAATTTAACTATATAATTTGAGATTCTTTTCTCTATAATCTTGTTAGCATTTCTTAATAAAAACTTTCAACCCGCTCAAGCTTCATGTTCATGTACTTCCCTTTCAATGTATGTTTATGAGAACCTTATTTTCACTTTTAAAATCTTTTAACATAGTTGTTAATATCATGCAATAATTATAATTTATGTGTTTTTTAACCAATCCTTTTTTACTTTCTTTCAATGTATGTTTATGAGAACTTTATTTTCACTTTTAAAATATTTTAACATAGTTGTTAATATCATGCAATAATTATAATTTATGTGTTTTTTAACCAATCCTTTTTTACTTTACAATTTAACCATGTTCTCTGAGATTACTTTCCTTCTCTCCAATTTTAATTGCATTCCTTAATAAAGATTTTACTCATGCTCTTTCATTTTAACCTGTTTTTTGGAAACTGTTTTCAGTTTTTAAACGTTATAACATTGAGATTACCATCGTCCATTAGCTTCAATCTAGTTACATATAACATTCATCTTTAAACATTTTGTACATGAATACTTATCATAATCTTATAACCTAGAAACATTTAGGACCCCTTTTCAAATTGAACATTATTTTTGTACTTCCTAAATCATAGTTATAGACGATATTAATATACTACACTATATAATTATATTTTAGTTAAAGATAAGTACATAATTGAATTATCACTACTTGATAGGCGAGTAACTAACCAAACTTTGTTGCCCTTCTCTGAGAACTATAGATATTAATGATATCTTTAATTACACAATAGATATATACTCTTTGTCGATGCCATTTCCGTTCTATTTTTTTTGTTGAATTTAAGTTGGCTCTCTTTGTTTTTTAAATAAGTAGAGGGTATCTATGATAAAAGTCACAAATTCCATATTAATCAAAGAATTATATTAACCCTCCTTACGTCGAGTCCTAACATATTTGCATATCTATTAATCACTCATGTGTATGTTGGTACAAAGATTTGTTTAAAACATCTCTACTGGGATACCCTACCATTATTTCCACTGATCCACGTGTAAAGAATTTTATTCTGCAGAACGATGGTAGGATTTTCGTTCCTCAATACCCGACCTCCACCATGGAGTTAACCAGAAAGTCTAATATAATGACAGCTTGTGGAGAATGTCACAATAGAAGACAAGGAGCTTTCATGCATGTCGTCTGTATTCTAATTCTCAAATGTTGCCTCCTCTTGGAAATACAAAACACCATAACCTTCTCTATACTGTGTCTTACCATTGGTCCAATAGCTAGAGAAAATGTACCAAACATATATGTGCAAGGAACAACTTCACTCTTAACAGAAAAACAACTAAAATTCACTTGTAATGAATCATTCCTCTAGGATGTAACCGCAAAAGATCAAATATTTTTGTTAAAGACCTTATCAAAAATTGTGAGAGAATTTATGCAGCGTGTGTTGAAAACATAATTACAGAGATAAGTTCTTTGAACTATCTGTGAGTTGGTGCAATGGTTCATTATTGGTAATGGAGGGTTTAATTTCTACCATAGTTGTTGCTTGTGATGAGATTTGTTCAATAGTAACCTATATTATGAATTGCTTCATCAATAAGATGTATCAAGGATAATACCGGATTTTCATATCAACAGTCAAAAGAAAAACCACCTTGAGCAGTTGTTCCTCTGTTGAAATCTATCACGATGCAACTGACATAATATGGCAACAGAACTGTTTGATGACAAAACGATATTGGATTAGTAGTAGTCTTGTCTGCAAAAATCCCTTGAGAAAGAGATTCAGATGAAATAATGGTGATATATTTGAATTCAATAAGAAGAATAATTTAAGCCTGTGGGAATTGTTTTTTCACATGCATGAATTTCAAGATATGGATGAAGGCAAATTTTACTAGAATTTCTGACAAATTTTTCCAAAATTTCTACTCAAAATTAAACAATATTGAATACCATGGACATACTCTACTGGAATGTCACACTCCTCATCGTCCTTCATCTTTTACCCTTACTTCTCCTTCCAGCACACAAATGGGAGCCCCACGGACGAAGAATGGTGCATGAGCAGTGCGGAGGGAATGTTGTTGCTGATGATCGGGCGAGGTAGTCCTGTTAATACTTTCATGGGGAAACCCCGTCATCTACTGAACCATTGGGATCTGCCCTCGTAATCACGATCGGAGCCCTGTTTCCCCTTCGCGATCACCTCTTGGCAATGAAATTATTCCTCATCAAGATGGATCTCTGATTATTACGGAATCTCGACAATGCCTTCGCAGGTGGGGTTCGATTCCCCCGAGTCATCAAATCCAAAACTTCCTGGGAAGCCTGGGAAGGGCTGCACGGATGACAACTGGACATGAATGACGATGTTACTTTGCTGGTGGAAGGTCCTGCATTCTCCTTCTTCGAAGTCTTGATAATGAGTCCATGATCATCTAGTGTGGAGTTCAATTCCCTCTATAGCACCCTCCTTATCATTTCCATGTGTCACTGGGACACCTCGAAGATCCAGTACACAGTGTCAGTGTCTTGGTGCTCGGCTGGAAGTGCCAGGCAGCCAAGGCTTGTTCTCTCAATATGCTTATGGAAGGTCCTACATTCTCCTCCTTCGAAGTCCTGATAATGAGTCCATGATCATCTGGTGTGGCTGATAACTGACCCAAGCATTTGTTCAAGCTAATCAGTTCGTTGATAACTGACACAAGAATAATTGACCCAAACATTCTTTAAACCTAATCAGTTGGTTGATAATTGACACAAGCATTCGTTAATTACTAACGTAAATCCAATGGTCCATATTTTTCCAATCTTCTAACACTACATCCGACGTTCCGACGTTGAATATCAATACATAGTGGCAGCTGGGGGCATTCATTTCAAAGGGAACGCCTTACCGCGTAATTATAATTGATCATTAAATAATTATATTGATAGTCATGTTTATTTTGGAATAAGTTTCTACAATTTTAATTTAATTATTAATAATTATTAGATGGATGGTAGATATTTAACCTCCATAGGATATTCTAGGATATTCTTAATAGTATACATAAGGCGTAGTCTAACTTATAGACTAAAGAAATAGTAATTTTCACTAAAATTCACCAAAATATGGCAATACAATTTCAAGAATTTTTGTTGTTTAAAATACATTTTTGAATGCATAAATGGATTTAGCACCATGACAAACCCTTGGAGCACTCGAATTATGGAGATTAAACAATTTAAACTCAAGTTTTTAAAAATATTTTGACCTTTTAATTAAATTCAATAATTAAAAAATGTCACATGAACAAGTGTTGTATGAAATGAGTTATGGTTTTTTGGGCATGTGGTATTGATGAGCCATGGTATTGGTCCATGGTATTTTAAGAAACCCTATTTACACATTAAGAATCTCCATGACAAAATGGGGTGAATTTCCATTGTTAAGAATCTTGTCACATGTTTTTTGTAAATGTATATATATTTAACTTATATATTAATTTTTCTTTTGTAAACAGGCTAAGATCTTTATATTACAAAAATCTTCCATAAGTACAAGCAAGTTTGAACTTGAGAAGCTTCTGTTTAGGATGAAGAATTGTCTCCAAAATAACTATCCTACCTTATAGTAGCCTTGGGAAAGATCATTTGCCCATGAGAGGGAAACCAAATGACCCCTTAGATAATTTTGAGAGTAATTTAAAACAATTGAAGACTATGACAAAAAATAAATTGCAAATAACAAGATAACTGAGATGACTAAGATAGTTATGAAAACTAAGAGAAGGCAGAGATTGAGTTTGCCTTTCCTAGAAGTAGTTAAGAAGCATGGTGAATATGAGCCTTGGTTTGATCATGTTGGGGATGGTTGCTTTGAGCTTGATCCTTTTGAGCCTTATCATGTTTGTCTTGTCCTTCCTTGTGTGGTTCTACTACTGAATGTATTGGAAGGGGTCGTCGTATCCTTCAGGTAACCATGGAGGGCGCTCCCATTCAACCATCACCATGCATATATAGAGGTTTGCTTCCTACTAAGAGGTTTCACCTTTGATAGCCTGTGCAGTGAAAATTTGGTTGTCCTCCTTGGGCTCTAACCTTTTGTGATTTTGGGAGACACCACTCCCAACAAGCTTCTTTTGCTTTTCCTAAGTTTATGGAGAATCAGGTTGGGATAGAGTGGCTACCTGTAGAGAAGAAATCTTAGCTTCGAGGATTTCTGATGAGTTGGTGGATGTTGGAGATAGGGGGGGGAGGAAAAGGTATCTCCATTTTCCAGGACAAATTCCAGAAGGCAATATGAGTGTGGATCAAATTGGAATTGAACTCTAAAATTAAGTGTTGTGCCCTTTCTAGAGTCTCTTCCTCATTCTAGAGCCACTTCCTTCCACCTAATACTTATTGATAATTAAATTAAAATTATAGAAGCTTTATTCCAAAATAGACACACCTAAAAAATGTCATGTCCATAAATGCCAGATCTGGTTTGGTTTGGTTTCTATTTATGATATTGAGCTCTTATTATTTATTGTTACTTTAGCATGTTTCTATTAATACATGTCTTTTTAAATGTATATATGTTTTACTCATATACTAGCAACGCCATATAAATTAAATTCACATTGACATCTCACATTTCCAAGATTAAAAATAATTATAAAATCTAACCAAACTATAAAATTAAATTTATTAGTGTTAACTTTTTCATTATTATTATTATTAAAAGAATAAATATATGAATTAAGCATATATACTTTAAAAAAATGTAATTCTTAACAATAGAGATTAACTCCCACTTTACCATGGAGCTTATTAACTTGTAAATAGAGTTTATTACGATACCATGTCTTACTAATACCACATGCCCAAAAGCCCATAATTCATGTTCATATAACGATATTTTTTTTAATTAAAGGTGTAGAACTTGTTAACAACCAAGGCACATTCAGAATGCATGTCCTTCTTCAAAAGGGGGTTTTTTCACTTAAGAGCCGAAGAAAACTAGCCATGGATGGTGGGATCCGAAGGCAGGAACACGTATCAAGAACTCTGCAGGTCAAAAGAAGGATAACTCTTAGCAAAAGAAGACATCAACTGACAACTCAAATTCTCCAAACCTAGATCAACCCCTAGTGGCACCGCCTCATCCCCCAGTAGAGGAGACGCTTCTGGTAAAGGACAATGAAAGAACCTTAGCTATAATTGTGCCTGCAATAAGCATGAAAAATCACACCCATGAGTCTGATCACTCAAATAGTGAAAAAGAAATGACGAATACGACTGAATTGGTGGCTATGGAGCTCTCTAAAAGGAATGAGGATACACTTCCATCTTTAGTCATTCCTGATAACTTTGTAGGCTGGATTGATGTACAAAAGAAAAATGGGAAAAAATAAAAACCCATGAACTATCCTAGTATGTGACACAAGTAATGTAGAGAGTGTACTTTGATGTTCTGGTTTCTTGTTGTAATATGCTTTTTTGAAGTAATAGAATTTAATTAAAGAACAATTTTTAATTAAACAATTTATTTGAAAGGACATAAATTATATAATTACTTTTGAGATAAATCTCAATCTTTGATATTTAACTACTATTAATAATATTCTAAAATATCCTCTAGAGATTAAATCCCTACCATCCACTTAATATTTATTATGCCAATAAGCATGTTTAGTTCAGAATAGGTCTTCTAGAATTTTTATTTGACTATAAATAATTACTAGGTGGATGGTGGAGATTTAAACTCCATGGATATGTTGGAATATTCATAGTAGTATACACAAATCAATGGTTAAGGTTTATCTCCAAATTAGTTATGCTCTTTTAATTAATTTATCTCGAATTAATTAATTATATAAAATGCCACATTAGCACATGTCATATTGGTATGTGGTATTGAACATCCTAGATCCATCTTAACTCTAGATCTACCATAGGCCAAGAGGGATCAAATCTCTTTTCGCTTTAGGTTGGCTTAATTTCCCCCTTTAAATAGGATATATTCCACATGAACTTTATGGGTCAATACCATGTGTTCTCAATATCATGGATCATTTGTGTTTTTATTATTATTTTATTTTTATTGGGGTTTTTTTATTGTGTTATTTTTTTGAGTGATTTAAAATGTTTACAATACATTACGTTACATTACAACTTATTTTGACCAAGTTAAAATGTTTACATTACATTACAACATCTTTATGATACTAGACTCAAGAGTGCCTCTACAAGCAATAAGCCATGGTATTGACCCATGGTATTGTAACAAAAACTATTTATAAGCTAAGAATTTCATGTGTGGGTGAATCTCCGTGGTTAAGGATATTGTTTAACTCTTTTTTTTTTCTTTTTTTCCCAAGGAAACAGGTCATAACTTAATATATTATATATATATATATATATATTATATATAATAATATATATATATATATATATATATATATATATATTATAAGTTACATAGATGATGGCGAAACATTCCTCCAAAATCCTCTCAAATATAAAGAGAGAATGTCAATATATAATCAAATAATTGGGCCCATAGTGGCCCTCATAGTCTCATAATAAGTCTTAAATAAACATCACCAATACAAAATATAATTGTAAGTAGTAGTTGCATAAATTCATCGATATCATAAAGCTATCAAATAGTTGTCATATAACTTCCATGTAGAAAATAACACTGATATATGAGAAAGAAAAAAAGAAAGATCAAATCTCCATGAAGTACTAATCCAAACAGTCCCTAACTACACCATCCAGATGCTCTTATATCTTCCAATTTCCCAAATCCTTCCCAACACCTTCCTTAGAGAGAGAGTCTGCATCAACATTTCTTTCCCTGTAGATGTGAACACATGAAATGGAATCAAAAGTCAGTTTTAACTACAAAATATTCTCTAATAAAGATAAAAGTATGTGGTTGCGACATCGTTGTGTGGCATTAAACCAGTTAACAACATTCATGGAGTCTCCAAAACCTTGTAGAGAGTACACATTGTGTTCCAAAACCCAGCAAAGTAAAAATTTTAATGATAGGATTTCGATATAATTATTTGTTTCTCT
Source organism: Pinus taeda (assembly GCA_000404065.3). NCBI lineage: Eukaryota > Viridiplantae > Streptophyta > Pinopsida > Pinales > Pinaceae > Pinus > Pinus taeda. The sequence goes on along the minus strand of APFE030848908.1, from coordinate 8,050 downwards.
CCCTAAGCCCACAACAGATTTGAGGAAATGATGTTCCTTTAGATAAAATTTGAGGCCTCCCACACACATTTCATCCTCATTTGAAGCCTCGTCAAAGTAGGACCATGACTTGTCATGATCCACCAGTTCTTTTGAAATGATATGAGGCACATGAACCAGGTCATTTGAGGTCAGTAAGGATAATATGGAACAAATTTGATTCGTGAGGAGATTAGGCACAGTGGTGGAGCCTTGGAATATTAATTTGTTCCCAGCAAGCCATATCCCCCAACAAATGATTGGTGAAAACCATTTGATAGATTCATCTTGAGTGGCCTCCCACCAGAGACTCCAGGCTTCATGGAAAGTATCAACTTGCTAGATCAAGTTACAACCTATAACTTGCTTTACTTTTTGTCAGAAATATAGAGCGAAAGGACAATGTAGGAATAAATGTTGGACATATTCCCCACTATTTTTACACAAAGCACACCAAGCTGACCCTTCCTTTCTTCTTTTTTTGTAAATTGTCCCAAGTTGTGACTTTGATTTTTATGAGGCATCATATGAAGGGATGAGACTTAACTAGATAGGGAAACTTCCAAAAAATTTTAAACCAACATTCTGGTTCAACCCTAAGTCTAGTTGCAATCTGAAGATCGTAGTGTAATATCCCTAGTCAAAATTCCATCTAATAAAGTTAATAAAGGAAAAATAATAACCAAGGTTATGGGACATGTATTCCAAGCTTAATGTTGGGCAAAAAATCCTAGTGTGGGTGTTCATTTAGTTTATTATGCCTAAGGAAATTGGTAGCAAAGGAAATGACAAAGGCTTTGGAAAGTCATGAGACATTAATTGGCATTTTATTTATGAAAATAATGGAAATTAGGAGAAAAGGAAGGTGACAGGTCTTAGGTTGCATGTGAGGAGGAAAATGAAGAAAAATAATGGAAAAGTGAAGAAAATATAGGCCTCATTAATAAAAAGGCTTTTGAGGATAAATGGGTACCTTTTGTCAGTTCAGTTTTGGAGCTCTCTCTCTCTCTCTCTCTCTCTCTCTTGGACACAGAGTTTTCTTGTAGCACTCTAGCATTGGATCAAGGAACGCAAAGGAAGGAACAAGGAGGCAAATGAAAGCAAAGATCAAGTAAGGAAGAGTAGGATCAAGCATCTATAACGAGATTATTGGCAGGTATTGATTTTCATGTGTTATTTCCTTGCTAGTTTTGGCATGCATGGTACATGCATGTGTGTATTTGGTTCTCTTGCTATCATTGGCATGGGCTTTCCCAGGTGTGTGTATTTGGTTATTCAACCTTGCCTTTCCATTTCCCGATAGCCATGGTGTGATGGGTTCTCTTGTATTTGGTTAAGATGGATTACTAGATGGTCTCAAAACTAAGTGAGGTGGTCTCTGAAAGAAAGAACACATGGCCTAGGAATCCCTAAACAAGACTGGGATTGTGGTAAGCCAAAATTTGTGTGCCTCAATGGGTCTAGGAATCCTTGACTAGTGAATGGAAGGATATACGGTAAATCCTAGAGGTGTGTGCCTTTGATCAGGCCTAGGAATCCTTAATTGGTGAATGGCGAGATATACGAAAAACCGTGGAGGGTGAGGTCTTGATTAGGCCTAGGAATGCTCCACTGTTGTATGGTGGGATATATGGTAAATCCTAGAGACTTGGAGACAAGAAAATTCTTCATGGTGTAGGTGGAGAAATCCACTGGCATCCCTGCTTGTTTAGGGCCTAGTGATCTGGTGGGAATTGTGGTAAAGTGTGAGGAAACTTGGTTTGGTTTGGTTTTGAGTCCCACATTCATGCTTGGAATATGACACGGGGGTGATTGGTTGAAAAAATATTTGGTTCAACCAATCTATGGTCAGGTGGTTCGTGGAAGTCCCAAACGTGGTTGGATTTTTCATTCATTAACAATAGCTTCTTTTCCTTGGTATTTCATGTGTAATTGTGTGAATTATATGGTTGTTAGATCCTTTTTATTCCTATTGGTTATATGTTGGTTATGCGTATGTTTTATGACAAACTTGATGTATTAATCTCATCATGTTTTGATTAGTAATTGGAATTACAATGAATATATGACCTAATAGATGATAATGCAACTATTGTGATATGGAAGAAATCATTCTTTACGAAATCTTAGATAACTATGAGACCCCTATGCTCAGATATGTTGTTATGACCTATATAATACATATTTGTGACATGTTTGATGAAATTCATGTGATGGATAGTAGGGGTCCAGTTAATTCTTTGATCAAGTGTTTGCATTAGTACCTATGTTCCAATGTTATTTATCATTTTTTTCATTAAGTTCTCGGCAGTGGCTTGAGCCTTAGCCTTGAAAAAGTGGCACAAAATTTGGGGTCGTTGGCTCAGAACTAGCTGAAAAAGTCCACAGTCACTGGCATGCCCTTGTTGTGGGAGCAAATATAAGGGCTCATTCGCATGCATGGCTTATCATTGGAGTGGTTGTGGGTCCAGATCAATGAAATGTCAAGTTGCCTCAGGGGTTGGTCACCTGGAAGGGTTGGTTGGCTCCTGAAGGTTTTGTAGCATGTGTGAAAGGTTAGATTGGCTGAGTTTTGTCGGTTCCACTTCCTTAATTATACATAGGGATTTGAATCACATCATAGTATCCTCTCGTCACATATTTACTCCAACGGATCGATTAACTTGGGTAAATGTGGGAGGAGTGTGTTGCACATAACCAACCTTTGGATTATAAATGTCTGACGAAGCATATGCCCAACATAAAGGGTCCTTCCTATCTCTTATAAGAATATGAGATATGTCAAATTCTTGTATATACCTTCCCCATAATTCTTGATCATTTCCAACTATATGAATTTGAATTGGGTCTATCCACCCTTGTTTCCACAAATTTGTCCTACCTTCTTCCACAACCTGAGATTAAAAAATATATCCTTGATCGTTAAGGAAATGGACCATTTCATCAGGGAGTATAAAGTTGTTAGTGCATCCCAACCAATCATCAATCGCTAATATCACACAATCCTCAATTCCAACAGACTAAGTGAGTCCATTACCAATAACCTGAAAAGAGGTTGAACAACTCTCCAAATGATTGATGGATTGGAAGCCATCTTATTTGGTTTTCTTATTCATTCCTCTGATGAAAGAGGAAAAATATACATTTTGTTAACCACTTAAGTCCATAGTTTTGTTGTGGATATAAGCCTCTACCCCACTTTTTCCGCTAGTGGCTTTAAGAAAATAGGGAGATATTTTAGCCCCCATCCACCCCAGGCCTTTGGAAATGCAATTTTCTCCCAGCGAACACATGGGTGAACATGTTCATCTTTAAATCCAGTCTAAATAAATTTTCTACATATTTTTCTAATATTATGTAGGATAGGTTTCAACATCTAAGTCACTTCCATCCAATAAACATGAATAGCTTCCAATATTGACTTTATTAGCACCAACTGGTTGACCCTAGAAAGCCATCTAAAGCACCAACGATTTAGTCTTTTTCCTTTTTTTTCCAGGAGCCACAACTAGTCCAAATTTCTATAGGAATTCGGCTTTAGCATCAATCCAACATATTTCACACTGTCTTGTAAGGATTTCACTGTGAAAGGAATAATAGTGAGCACATTCTAGATCTCTCCCCTAGTCATCCTTGAACATGAAAGGTAGAGTTTTTTTCATTTATTAGCATCCCAATAGCCGTCTTGAGAAGAGTTAGAGCCTCCTTTATTGAATTAATACCCCTCCTTGAAGCATTAAAAAATAATAGAATATCATCCACAAAGAGTAGATGAGTGATGAAGATATTGTCAACAACCTTAATTCCTCACAAATCACCCCTTGCTTTTGCAACAATTAGTAGATGACTCAAACCTTCAACAACTAAGAGAAAAATGAGTGGAGAAATAGGACACCCCTGTCTCAATCCTCTTTGTGCATAGAAGAAAGGGGAGGTTGCACCATTTATCAAAACAATGAAAGAAACTGACGAAATACAACACATAAACCAATTTATAAAGGTGTGTCAAAACTCAAATGTGTGACGATTATTTATAGATGAATGCAACTCACGCTATCATATGCTTTGGAAAGGCAGATTTTTGTAATGATGTCCTTCAGCCTTTTAGATTTTATATCATGCAGACCTTCTTGAGCCACCCCAATGGCATCATGGATTTGATGACCTTCCAAGAACCCAAATTGATCCATTGAGACATTTCTAGACAGTATGGGTTGAAGACTATTTGCGATGATTTTTGCAATGACATTATACACATGGTTACAAAGAGAAATAGGATTATATTCTTCAAAAGTTGAAGGATCATCAATTTTCGAGATGAGAGTAATAAAGGTAGAATTCAAAGGGTCATGTATTCTACTAGTCTTAATAGAGTATTCAATTAAATTGAGGAGGTCCCCACTAATCACCTTTAAAAAAACCCATACATAATTCAACAGTCCAACCATTAGGCCCTAGGATTTTATCTTTCTACATTCCTTTTAAAACTCCTTCCAGCTCCTTTTTAGTGACAGGTGCCATGAGATCCAAATTGTCTTCTTTTACAACAAAATGAGCAATATATTGATCTAAATGCACAACTTCCCCAATTGTAATCTCATTAGGGGCTTTGTTTTTTTTTATCAAAATGGTCACAACCCATAAAGGCTAATACATCAAAATTATTTACTAAACTACCATGAGGTCTCTAAATTTCCCCTATTGTGTTGCAACTTTTCAAACCTTTTGCATAGTTATGGAAAAAATTATAATTCTCATCCCCACTTTTCAGCTAGACTTCCCTTCTCTTGAGCCTCTGCTACTCTTTCGTATCTTCCAAAATCCTTTTTTTTTGTAGTTTCCATATTAATGATTCTTTCTTTTGCTTCAACAGAATCATAACCCCCCCCCCTCTAGGGACTCCAAATAGTTCAATTCCTCCTCCACTGTTTTGAGCTCCTCATCAACTCTAAGATTTTTCTAAGTAGCCTAGGTCAATATGGTATATTTGGTTCTTTTGATATTTTCCACAAAATACTTATCAATGGGAAGCTCCATCTCCTTACCATTCAGGATCCATGTATCCTTCACCAATTGAATGTAATTTTCATCACTCAACCAAGATGAGTTGAATTTGAAAGAGCTACCTGGCTTCTTTTCCCCACCCAAAAGTTACAAAAATGCTAGATGATGATAAAAAAAATCCCACCAATACCAATCCATTGCCTGAACATTTGGATTTTTCCAATTGGTCCCTTGGCCAATAAGAATCTATCTACGCGCTTTTCCACATGGGTAGAGTCAATCCTCATTAGGGGAATTTTGAGGTCTAAAATGGGCCTCCTAAGAAAAATGTACAACCAAAATAAACTTTATAAGAACAAATAGGATTCAATATGATGATGTCAACCATGCGGTATGATTCACCATTTTTGGAGTAAAAAAGTAAAAATATTAAAAGATAATAAAATAATAAAACTAATTTTTAAACTCATATTTCAACTTATATCCCTAAGATTTTATTCAAATTTCAAGCAAGAGTACTCATTGGATGCAAAATTTAATTTCTCATCCAAGGAGTACACATGTTTCATACTTTTGATGGACCCTACTACACGAAAAATGAGAAATACATGAAAAGATGTGATTGCAATAAAGTTTTTCATGTATTTCTCATTTTTTGTGTTGTAAGGTCCGTCAAAAGTATGCAATATGGGTACTCCTTAGATGAGGAATCAAATTCTACATCCAATGTGTGTTTCTGCTCGAAATTTGAGTAAACCCATAGGGAGATATGTTGAAAATACAAGTTGAAAAAATAGTTTTTCATTTTTCTCTTAAAATTCAATGATTTAATCTAATATTATTTTATTATCTCCACTATTATTTCCTTATGAGGCTCATTTTAGACCTCAAAACTCCCCTAATGTTTTTTTCTCCGAGTGGGGTAAATTCGAACGAGGTTTACATCAATGAGGCTTGAGTCTGCCAAAGAACACAAAAATAAATTAGCCATTGAATTAGGAAGGGCCCGAGGACCCCAAATCTCTAAGGCACCCAATGAAAAGTTTAAGCGCACCCCACCCCAACCCCCCCATAATTGCATTTTACTTATTCATAATTGACTTATTCATCAAATTTGTCTAGAACAACCTTCTGTCCTGATAGGGACCATAAATAGTTACAATAGTCCACATGGGCTTCACTAGGGGAGAAATACCATACCACGTGTGGTCATATTGGGGGATAGATATTGACGAAAAAATGACATAATATATTGAACATATAATATGGGGTAAAGGGTTTTTATATGTTGTGTATAAAAAATGGAGCTCAAAGTTAATGAAAAATATAAAGGGGCATAAAAAATGTTAATGAAAAAAGGGTACCTACAACATCTGGTGAAAGTAGGGGTTTTTAAATTGGGAAGGTGTATTGGGTTTGTATTGGTAAGGGGTTAAATATAGTGTTTTTTAAAGGTATTTTCCAATATGTATTCAAATTAAGGATATTGTTTAGTATGTCACAAACACACATGCTATATCAGAGGTTCATTGAGTGAAGCCCCCATGCAATAGTCAAGTATAGATTTAGTTCATAAGATAATATGTCTGCTCCCAACATCAAAATAGATCCCCATGCACTATAAAATTTAACAACCTTCAAATTAAAACCCATTGCAATCCCACCTGAGTGATCATTTGTGTCTATGGCACAAAAAACCACCTAGGACAAAGTTTATTTATTACTTCAATAATTCTATCTCCATAGCCCAATGTCTCGTGTAGCATAAGGATGTTAGGTTTCTCCGCCTGAAGCATCCTCTTGAGGGCCAATTTTTTATTAGGGTTGGAAATACCCCTACAATTGAAGGTTGAACAAATAATTGATAAACCACCACGGGGGCCTGCGCCGCTCTAAGTGCCCTAATAAGTGACTTATGCTTCCCTTCCGCAATGTCAATTTGAGCTTTAATTTTTTATTTGGAAATAAGATATTTTCTTCCCCTAGTTTGACCACGGGTGGCTATAGGTTTAATGACACCCAAACCTCCCACCCCTTCCTTCGGTTTAGTAAGATGAGGTATAAGATTATATGGATTATCAAGACGGGTATCTGATTAGGATGATGACTGTGAAACACTATGTGCAGAGGATGAAGGAGAAAGTGAATTCAGTGACATGATTGTGCTAACAATGGTACTTGTGTTTAATATAATGTTAGAATCATGTGTGACTGAGGGCTTGGAAGGACTAGGCACTAGAATACCATATGAAAACACAAGAGAGGAGGATCATGGAAAAGTGGAAGAAGAGATAATACCTGAAGTGAGGAGAGTAGTCCCCCATCCTGATTCCAAATCTCATCCAAGCATTGTCTCTTGAGTCTCCTACTGCCCCATAGAATTGTAATCTGGAACCTCAATGGACTCCTCCTGTTGAGTGGGGGCCTCCTCCACCACTTCATCATTTGAGCCACTGACACAATCTAAGGATCCACCTAACACCTAACTATTAGTATGATCACTCCCAAAGCTAGAACCTGAACCACACTTCCTCCTATATCTAAGTGCAAAATCCTGAATCATGTAGCCCGTTCGGTGACATCTACGAAAATGGAATGGGAGGTCTTCATAATCCACGTGCTAAATATGTCGAAAAAATTTGTAGTGAATGTTTAGATCCTCAAAAAGCCCCTCTTTAGGATCTAACTTAACCAATATATGGGTTACAGTCTGAATCCTTGTAGCTTGAAAATATAAATCTTCCTCTAGGAACTTGCCTAGCTTGTTCCCAATAGCCCTAAAAGCATCCATAGTCCATAATTGAAATGGTACACTTGGGAGTTTTACCCAAATGAGTATGGCCCCCAATCTCTCCCAGCGAGTATCAAATAGTGGAGTCCAAGGTTTCAGCGAGAGTGGGGAGGTTTTTATGCTCCAATCACGTCCAAGTGCCAAAGAGGCTTTTGTTAGGATATTCCGACACATAGGAAATAGTTAAGTTCAACTTGGTCTAGTATAGAGTTAGGTAAAGTGTGTTTCTTTACCGTT